>CM075215.1:1996403-2123224 GCA_037577465.1 Liposcelis bostrychophila
GACATTTATGAAACCCGAAACCAATTCGGTGATTTTTAATTTCGGGTTCGGAAAACGCGACATCGTTTTTCGCGATATCGCATTTTATAAACCCCGAAACCCGATTCGGGTTTGGAAATTCGGGGTTCGATATAGACTCATAATAATCATTAAACACATGATAGTTAAAAATTAATATATTATTGAAGTAAAAGACGAACCGCGAAAAATTAAATAATCTGCACCAAGCGATGACGTAACGCCCTATCGTGAACAAGTGTACCAACTTGTCGCGGCTTGTTGTTTTGAATTGCATCGTTTACTCGTACTCCTTCAATTTCTCCTTTAATTTAACGGGATTATCATGTGAATTTGAATATTAATGTGACAAGTAATTAATGTGAGTTAATATTTTTGTGACACAAAATGTGTTAATAAGCATAATATAGGCCAAAACAACTATCTTCTATATCTATAAAGGAGTAAGTCCTCACTCACTGAATTGCACCAAAATCGGGGGATGGTCCTAAAAATCTGAAACTTGCATGGAGGTAGGGTATTGGGGGTAGAGTCCAACAAAATATTTCCGGGGGGCCAGCCCCCCAAAATGGGGCCCCCTGCAAAATTTTTGTAATTATACGGAAAAAACAATTTTAAAAGCGTTGCAAGGAGGTAGACTCCAACAAAATTGTTTTGGGGTGGCCAGCCCCCCTCCCCGGGGGTCAGCCCCCCAAAATGGGGCCCCTGCAATTTTGTAATTATACGGAAAAAAACAATTTTAAAAGCGTTGCAAGGAGGTAGACTCCAACAAAATTGTTTTAGGGGCCAGCCCCCCCCCCCCCCCCCCCCCCAAAAAAAAACCGATTGAAACGTTGCAGTTCCCAAAAATGGGGCCCAAGCCTAAGTTAAAAGTCACGGTCAGTGGCGTTATACCGATGAGTTCTTTGCGACGATTTTTTGATCCGGTGAAACTACCCACCGTTGTCTATCAGCCTCTTTGTAAAAAAGCAAATAAATAAATCTATAGCTATAAATGCGTAAGTCCTCACTCACTGAACTGCACCAAGATCGGGGATGGTCCTAAAAATCTGAAACTTTGCATGGAGGTAGGGGATTAAGGGTAGAGTCCAACAAGATCATTTCCGAAGGCCAACCCCAAAAAAGGGCCCCCCTGTGGCATTTTGTAATTATTACGGCTTTTTGCAGGGAGCTAGGGTATTGAGAGGGGAGTCCAACGAAAACATTCTGGGGGTCAGCCCCCAAAAGGGGGCCCTGCGACATTTTTGTAATTTATTGAAAATTATGTTTGAATACAAGGTTTTTCCAGGTTTTTGAGGTTTTCAAGGTTCAATTTCAAAATTTTCAAAATTTGAAAACGTTGCAGGGACGTAGGATACTGAGGGAGTTCCGAAAAGGGGTCCATTACCTCCAGTTCCCCTTCCAAAAAAAACCTCAGTCCCCTACTTCCCACCAAAACCAGCTTCCTCCCTTACTTCTCCCGTAAGGCTCCAGTTTATCTACACTGTATTACTCGAGGTAGGGTATTGGGGGTAGAGTCCAACGAAATATTTCCGGATCGGGGGGGCAATCCAAAAAGGAGCCCGTGTGTCATTTTTTTTTAATTATACGGACGGTAAAAATTTCAAAAAATTTGAACCATTGCAGGGAGATAGGATACTGAGGGAGTTCCGAAAAAGGGGTCCACCTCCTCCAGTTCCCCTTCCAAAAAACCACGCAGCCCCCCCACCCCCCCTTCCAAACCGACTTATCTACTTCTCCCGTAGGGCTCCCGTTTATCTAAACTGTATGGCGTGGGTACATTACACGAAAATTTTTGTTTGATGAGTTTCAAAAATTTTTTCTCGATGAAAGTGTTTACACTCGATGATGTTCGAAATGTTTGATGATGTTTGACGTTATTTTTGGGTTGTATTATATTAATATGGTACTCGGCCAATGATATATGTATGTTATTTCCCATTATTTAAAAAATATAATACAACCCAAAAATAACGTCAAACATCATCAAACATTTCGAACATCATCGAAACTTTTCAAACATGTTCGAAAAGTGTAAACACTTTCATCGAGAAAAATTTTTGAAACTCTTCGAACAAAAATTTTCGTGTAATGTAACCAACGCCTATTCCTCGACATAGGGTATTGGGGTAGAATCTAACGAAATTATTCCGCTGAATCAATCCAAAAAGGGGCCCCCTGAGGCTTTATCTAATTATACTGACGGAAAAAATTTGAAAAATTTGAAACCTTGCAGGGAGATAGGATACTAGGAAAGTTCCCAACCACCTCCAGTACCCCTTCCAAAAAACCACACAGTCCTTACCCCCCCCCCCCCCAAAATGGCTTCGTCCATCGCCAAATGGCTTCGTCAATAACGGCATGATTCGCGAGGGTGATGTACTTTGTAAATGAACAATTTTGCAAAAACTTGGAGTTATCAGGATTTACCAGCATATTACACACGGTAGAACAATAATTTTAAAAAATAAAAGCGGGGAAAAGACGTTATTGGTTATCCTGGAACTAAAAAACCCACGTTTTCGGTACAGTTTACACAGTCCACCCCAACAATGCCGAATGTTTTTACCTTAGTATATTGCTACACTATGTCCCAGGCCCGACTTCTTTCGAATATTTAAAATCGGTTAACTCAGTTATTCACCAACGTTCCAGACCACTTGCAAAGCACTAGGATTTCTCGAGGACGACAATCATTTACACTTTGCATTAAAAGGCACAGCTTTAACTGCTTCAGCATTTAAGTTGAAAAATTTGCTTGCTATCATGCTGTTATTCGGTAATATTTCAGAACCCTAAAACTTTGGGAAAAATACAAATCCCATTTTCAAAAGATATTTTAAACAAAGCTAGAAACAAAACGTCGGATCAGAACCATAGGGTCCCAAATAGGTCCCCCCCCAAAAAATTGAGATTTTTATGCCAAAGGTTGTCTTTTACTTTAGACTTATCGTCTATGAAAGGAAATTTTTAATTTTGGTTTTTGGCTGAGATATGCGCAAAAAAACGTGATTTGGAACCTTATGGCACCAACAATTTCTCAATAAGATTTCATTTAGAACCTTACGGAATTTTGTTCCTCCTCCTAAATGTAAGTGCTTGACTTTCGAATTTACATATTTGGTTTCCTTTGGCCTTGCTTGAACAAATAAAAGTTAAACAAAAAATTAAATTGGTTAGGGCTTGAATTACAGCCATTTTTGATTTAGAACCTTATGGCACTGAGTTTATTTGCGAGTTTTTTTTTTTTTTAATAACATAATAACTGAATTAGTACATAAAAATTTAAAAATAACTTTAACCAACTGGGCAGCAAAAGCATAACTTTTAAAAACGCTCTCCTGTAAAATTTACATGTTACCGATTTGGAACCCTATGGTTCTGAGGCGACGAAAAGTTGCAATTTCGATATGCAGACCACGGATGACATTTATAACGAAACTCTGATAATAATTGAAGATTTACTTTCATCATTAGGAGGCAAAACTCTCAAAGAATACGGTATATAATTCGGGAAAGCACAATGTCTCGGTATATTGATCAAAAAACGTAGAAGAACTCATTTCTACTGTTTATCCAGAAACACAATCATTAAATTCTAAAGACATTTCGTGGCTAAGAGAAAAAGAAGTCCTTGCTCCTAAAAATATGATCGTTGCTAAGGGAGCGTTCAAGTATACGTAAGAACCGAAAGGGGGGGAGGGGGAACTTGAAATTCTTACAATTTCTTACATGGGGAAGGGGGGAGTTTGGAAAATCTTACGTAAGAATACCCATTACAACTTATTGCTCAGAATTTTTTTTAATTTCAAAAATTAAGTGGTTTTAACTTTTTTCGAATGCCTAAAATAGAAATGTGGAAAGTTTTTTCCAAAAATTTTAAGAAATAAAAATTATTTTTTGACGACATTTTGTGCCAATTGCTAGGGATATGAGTATGAACTACATATCTAGATTTAAGAAAAATATTACTCCAATATAAAATTGGCGTCAAAGAGAGGGGGGGGGGGGGGGTTGGTTCACGAAAATCTTACGTAATATAATACGGGGGTCAAAGAAATCTTACTAATGATTACAAAGGGGGGGGGGGGGAAGCTGATTGCAAAAAAGCTGATTTCGAGTGTTTATCCAGATATACAATCCCTTAATTCTAAAGACATTTCGTGGCTAAAAGAAAGAGCAATCTTGCTCCTAAAAAAAATTGTTGCTATTTTAAATGATCTCATTTTAAATAAATTTTAGGGAGAGGAACGCGAATACCTTTCGTTTGATACCACCGCGCTAGAAGACGACGCTGTACAGTTTCCTACTGAATTACTAAACCAAACAACTCCATCGGGAATGCCTCCACACAAATTAAAATTGAAAGTTGGATCACCGATTATACTATTAAGAAATCATAAACCTTCTAAACTTTGCAACGGCACAAGACTACGTATAACTTCCCTTCGCCCAAACGTCATCGAGGCTAAAATTTTCTGGAGTAGGTTCAGGAGAAACAGTTTTTATTCCCAGAATACCAATGATGACATCGAGCGATGACAATATTGTCTAAAAAATGTCAATTTCCTGTAAAATTATGTTTTGCAATGACCATCAATAAATCACAGGGCCAATCTCTTACGATTGCAGGAATTGATCTGAGGCAAGACTGTTTTTCGCACGGTCAATTGTACGTTGCCTGTTCCACAGTTAGCGATTCAAAACCTGTACATTTTATCACCTGGAGGCAAAGCATTGAACGTTGTTTACAAAGAAGCTTTATCATCTTGAAAGTATTTCAAACTCATATGACACAAAACAGCAAGTGCTAGCGCATCGGAGCGTATATTAGAGCAAATGCGCGCGCGCGAAGCGCGCGTCGCAAAGAACTAAATGCTAGTTGGATTAATAAAGGAAAATACCGAAAATACATGTACTGCAATTCAAGTGTACATTACGTTTAAAAAATCCCGGGATTAAAACGAAAAATTCATCAAAAATTCAAGAGTGTTTTAGAAAGTCTACTTATGTAAGTTAAACATAGGACAAGAGAATGTAAGATGTAAACTGCAAAAATTGCTATGTTAAACTCTTAGTATACGGTATTCGACTTGTAGCTCTTGAAACAAAATGGCGTGGGTTTCGTTGTGTCCCTAATCGAAGGATTTTTAATGCCTTAAATTCGCGGATTGTGATTTAAATAAAAAATGGTCGGTATACATGTTTAAAAAAAAATGGATAAAATCATGGGCTGTGCCGTGAGTGAGGGAAATTAGGCCTTGGTAGGTAAAATTTCAGAAAAATAAATGATATAAGTGGTATGGTGTTGTGTTACAGTTAAAGTGATAAGGTTAGGAAGTAATTATTTTTTCTTAAATGGCTTTTAGTTTAAATAAACTCTTCAGTTATCACTATGATAGATTTGGTCTTATGGAACATGGGAAAATCTTCAGGATGTCAAATGCATTGCAGTCAGATAAGTGTACCAATTTTGTTATGACTTTGTCAATGAATTCGATTCTTCTTGTTTTGTGTCTTTTTGTTTTAGAGGATGTTTTTAAAACCAGAGAATCATTGTTAAGGAGGATGGGCATTTCTTCAAAATGGTATTGTTGTGAGTCTGAATTTAATTATTTTTTATAAATTTATTTTCATTTGGGATATGATTGGAGTAGAAGCAACAGGAATATTCAGTTAGGTCTCTTTTTGGAAATTGACTTTGCTCCATTTAGTAAAATCTGTCTATGTTTGATAGAAAAATAAATTATTATTCAGATTCTGACTCCAATTCTATGTTCGAAAAAAAAAAAATTTTCTTTATTTTGTTGATAAAGAATTTTCTACATAAAAATGATAAATAAGGAAAATTATTGCATGTCCATTGCTACATCTGACTACCAAATTAATTAATTATAATTATTATATGATGCAATTACTTAATTACTGAACAATTTTTCAAAAGTCTGCTCTCTCTGTTACGATACTTGTTAAAATGCAGCTACTGTTAATAACGTTAGTGTTAGTTTTTATTATTTGTTTTATTACATCATGTAATTGTAGCCATGGCATTTGGATTTGTTGTTTTTTTAATTGGGAAAAACTATTTTGTTTCTTAAATATTACAGAAAGGGAAAATTTCAGACAAAAGACCCCCAAAAAGATGGCATTTAAGTGATTGAAAAATTGAAAAGGAATGATTTTCAAACACTAGATAAGTCTGTATTTCTTCTCATTCAGTTTTGCAGTTTGGATTTGAAACTTGAAGTTAAGACCCTGTTTAAGCTTTAATAGAATGTTCTGCCCATTTAAGCAACTTTTTTAACAGATTTTGTGTAGGGATGTATAATTTTTGGAAAATTAATTTATTTTAGGGATGTATTATTAAAATAGGTGCTATAAATTAGGTGTAGGTAATTTAGGGATGTAATTATATTAAAATAGGTGCTATGATTTCAACCCTTTCCGCTGGAGCTCGTCCAAACAAAAATTGTATCAACTACTCTATATATGCTGACAGTTTTTAGGACCTTCATTTTATTATAATAATATTGAGCCCTTGCAGTTGCAAAAGCAAAGCAAAAGCAAAAAAAAAAAAAAAGTGACAAATCTATTTGTCTCATTATGTCTGTAACATTGGCAAATTGCCAAATTTTTGGCACAACTCAAGTATAGGATATTGATAAAGCCCTAGAAATCTTTTTAAAAAATTTCACATTATTATAATTATTGAATATAATGGTATTATTACAGGAGCTATCTTTACTATTCCCACAAAAAATTAGGAACTTGTATGTTTAGCTTATGTAAATCTTTAATAAAAACCGATTTGCGAATAATTTTCATGAAATTTTTTTTGAACTTTTATTAGCTTCATAAGCTAAGCATGGGCTTTTATATCAGCAATTATGATTTTTTTCTTACCAGTTCCTGTAGTTCCTGGCATTTTTTATTAGAAGTTTTTTTAACTGTTTTAAAAGATTTACAATACTTATTTTCGGCCATTTCGGATAATTTTTCGTGAACTTTATTGAGGACTAATAATTGTCAGACTGGTTTTTTCTTTTTTTGGATTAAACTGTATATGCAGTATTTATTTGAAACTTTTTTATCTTTGAACGTTTCATTTAGTCGAATCACCGCAAAAAAAAAAAAAAAAAAAAAAAAAAAAAAAAAAAAAAAAAATTATGCTTCTAATATTTGGTGGTATAAGAAAGAGTTGGCCGAGCTGAACCTGTTCAATAAATTTTTATGAAATTCATGTTCTCGTGTGTTCTCATGTTATTATGACGGTTTTAGTCTGGAATCTAAATTAAATGATTAAGATTTTTTAGACCAAATTAAGACTTATTTGCTGCGCTTAGTCTAGCCTGAAACTTACCACTAGTTTCAGACTATATTAAGACCATTTTTTGTATTCCTTCCCAGCTTCTAGATATTCTTTTCATATGCATTCAATAAATCCCACATTTTAAGTATAATTAATTTCTAAGATGTACACGCAAGTCAAAAATATTACTAAAGGTATATATATGTAACGTAGATTTTGAAGATGTGGTTCTAAAAAACATGGCATATTTAATTTTTAAAGTAATAATTGTTGAAGGCATCATGAATCCGAATACTAAGATACGACTAACATCCACTTTGAGAGCTGTGAACTGATGATTTTTATTTCTAAGAGCATTCGTAAAAGAATCATATTCGACCATATCTAATCGGAAATAACTACCATGATTTCCATTTAAAAATAGATCAAAACCAACCAAAAAAACAAAGCACGATTTTTGTAATTAGCTGGTATACGTTTTCTTGTAAAATGATCACATCCGACCAAAAAATACCGAAAATAACCCTCAATAGCGTTCCAATAAAAGAAAAACCGAAATTGACCCAAAAAAAAACTAAAAACGATTCTTATAATTAGCGGGTGTATACTTCCTTGTAAAATAATCAAATTCGACCGAAAAATACCGAAAATAACCCCCAATAGCGTTCCAATAAAAGGAAAACCCAAACCGACCAAAAAATACCGAAAATAACCCCCAATAGCGTCCCAGTAAAAGAAAAACCAAAACCGACCAAAAAATACCGAAAATAACCCCCAATAGCGTCCCAGTAAAAGAAAAACCAAAACCGACCAAAAAATACCGAAAACAACCCCCAATAGCGTCCTAAAAGAAAAACCAAAACGACCAAAAAAACTAAAAACGATTCTGATAATTAGCGGGTATATGCTTCTTTGCAAAATGATCAAATCCGACCAAAAACGACCACAAATAACCGCTATTAGCATTCCATTAAAAAGAAAACCAAAACCGATCAGAAAAAATCAAAATAGACACTCAGTGTAATCTGCTGTTAAAAAATTAGACCATAAACGACCAAAAACGACCTAAAACGGTTGATCGTTTTTGGTATAGGAGGGGTCACGCTAGACCAAAATCGATCATCTCGAATTTTTTTTTTGTGATCGTTTTTGGTATACGAATTGGGAGGGTAAATATTTGTAAAATAATGGATGTTGATGTAACTGGGAAGGATATACTGTAGAGGCTGCACATCGCTTATCCTTGAAAAACAAACAGAAAATAGCTCCCATAATCGTTCAATTTAGTAGCCGTAAAATAAGGGATCGTATACTTGCGAAGAGGAAAAAAATTATCACACAAGATGATATTGTACAAAATGGGTCTGGAGAACTAATCTACACAAAAGAGAATCAATCACAATATTTTCGGAACTTGGAAATAGAGGCTAGGAAGAAAATTAAACTGGGAATGGGATGGAAATATGTGTGGTTTAAGAAAGATAAAGTTTTTCTTAGGAAGAATGATACCAGCAGAATCTTTGAGATAAGGCATTTCCAGGACTTGTATAGTTTTATGGACTGGATCAAGGAACCTAATCAGGAAGGAAGAGGACTCACATCATCACAATGAGGATACAGTACCAAGGCTTGTAGAGGAACCAACTTCCGACCAAAAGAAAAAAACAAAAATAATTTTAGTTGTTATAAATTTCATAGATTTAAGGAAAATTATATTATTTGTAAAGATTATTTCAAAAGTTTAAAGGGTTAAGGTCCGGTTGGAGAAAACAGGACTCAGATAGAGTTTTTTTAGACAATTCCGAAGGGAATAAAGATTTTGAGAGTTTATGGGAGGATTCCGAAAAAAAATAAAGAAATAAATTTCATTAAAAGAAACAAAAACTATGAGTCTGATAATCTGCTACATTTTAAAAAATAATAAGGCTTTTAATATCTACTACCTGAATATACGGTCTTTAGAAAAATATTATAATGAAATTGTAACCAAAATAAATGTTTTAAATCCGAGCATATTAATATTAAGTGAAGTATTTGTAACTGAACAGCAGTTAGGGTTTTATAAATTAGAAAATTACTCAATCTTTCATAAACTAAGAGTTAATAAATCGGGGGGTGGCTTAATGGCTTATGTAAGAGATGACTTAGAGGCCAAGGAATTAGTCAAAACGAATTTCGTGACATCTGAAAATCTAATCCTTCAAATAAAAATAGACAATATTAAAATGGAATTAATTTGTTTATATAGACCACCGAATACCAGAATAGGTGATTTTATCATAGAAATTCAGAATTGTTTAGCGGCGGTGCAAACTGAGACCTTAATCATGATTGGAGATGTAAATATAAATCTGTTGAATGATGATGTTCCATGTGTAATAAGGTATATTGATGCAATGGTAGAACAGAATTTAACTAGTTATACAGGATCCAACTAGAGAAGTAATAAGAAATGGTAGAGTAGTTAAATCCTGTTTGGACCATATTTTTGGCCGTAATATTAAAATGAAACCTCACACATTATAAAGATAAAGGCATCCGACCATTATATGGTAGATTAAGTATGGAAAGGTTATCAGTCAAAAAACTGGTAATAAACGAAAATATAAGGGTTATTGATAACAAAAAAGTGAGTAATGAAATAAAGAATTTAAACTGGGAAAGTGTATTACCTGAAACGGATTTAAACAAATACTATGAAAACTTTGTTGAAAAAATGAATTCCATATATAATAAAAATACTTATAACAGGGTAAACAAAAAATCGAATAAAACTTGGGTTACAGATGAAATTAAAACAGCACTTAATCTAAGAGATAAGAAGTATAAAGAGTGGCAAAAAAAAAACCATTAGACTTAAAATTGAAAGCGGAATTTCATAATTTACGAAATCGTGCTACCGCCAACACAAAAAACGCGAGAATAAAATTTGAAAGAGAAATGTTTCAAAATTGTAAAGGTGATTCTAAGCTGCTTTGGGAAAATGTAAATAAAACGGTAGGTAGGAAAATAAAAACCAGTATTGAAGAGAATATTAAAAAGTATATTTTTTGGTAAACGATACATCGGTGGTAGATGTAGCGAACATATTCGCAGATACCTTTGTCACCGAAGTAAAATCTCTTAATGTAAATTGTAGCATAAATTTTTATCAAACTGAAGTTTGCGATGTAAATAAACCAGAGTTTTCAGAATGGGAAACCCCACCGCAAGTTGATATTGCGAAATAGTAAAACAATTAAAGAAAAACAAAAGTCCAGGCATCGATAATATCAGGTACAAGACATATCGGAAAACGAAAATTTGATTAAAATTATGACTAATATAGTAAATAATCGTTAAACGAATCAACAGTACCGAGCTTAATGAAAACAGCGGTGATAAGGCCACTCTATAAGAACGGGAAACACAGTGATTATAAGAATTATAGACCGTGCAAATATTGTCCGCAACAGAAAAAATATTAGAAAAAGTTGTTTTTTAATTCAATTAACCGAGTTTTTAAAAGAAAATAAAATACTTTGTAAAGAACAGTATGCATATCAAGAGAAAAAAAGTGCTCCTAAATTATTACAAGAAATAACTAATTTATTTATGAACGGCTTGAAAAAACGAAAATGTTTTGATCCTTTCATTGACTTCTCCAAAGCATTCGATACATTAAGCAAAAAAGTAATATTACATAGTTTAGTTTGGTGGGAATAAAGGGAAAGTGTTGCAATGGTTCGACAGTTATTTGAGTAACAGAGAAGTTGTAGTTAAATTAGAGGGCAAATTCAGTAATAAATTAGGTTGGGATACTGGTGTACCTCAAGGCACCTTTTAGGACCCCTATTGTATCTAATAGTAGTAAACAACTGCCAAAAATCTTGAGCCCACACTCGATACCTTTTTGTTCTCCGACGATAGCGCTCTAATAGCTTTCCACAAAGACAGCCAAATAGCATTAAGGAGACTACAGGCTGATTTCATAAAATTACAGAAATTGGCCCACGATAAGGAACTAATTATAAATTCAAAAAAAACAAAATTATTGGAAATTAAAAAGACAGGAGCCATTAGTAAAACCCTGAAATTAATTTTTCACAGTCACGAGTGCTTACACTGGAACCAGATAGGATGTAAATGCCAGGTTCAGATTGAATTGGTTACGTCACACAAATATTTAGGGGTAGTTTTTGACTCCCACATGTCCTGGAATAATCAATTGTCAATTATTACAAACCGTTTAAGAGTCTTAGTAATTACTTTTTATAAATTAAAAAATTTGTTACCGATGGACGTTTTAAAAATGATATATTATGGCTTAGTCGAATCTTTTGTAAGTTATGGGCTACAGATTTATGGTATTGGCTGTATAAATAAACTTAACTCAGTTATAAGATTACAAAAACGAATTTTAAAAATTATGTTACCTAAAAAAGCTTTAAGTAGGTTAAGAGATGACACGGAATTATTTCAACAACTAAATATTCTTCCCTTTGACAAATTATATAAATACAAACAAATTTTACAATTTTATAACGATGACCGTTTCAAAATTGTAAAGGAACGGAATGAGGATAGCATTCTAACCCGCTTTAAGCACTATTTTAAAAAACCGCTAAAAAAAACAAAAATTGGAGAGAGGACATTGCAGTACGAGATACCGACAATATTTAATGAATTACCAGTAAATCTTTTAAATTTATCAAAAAATAGCGAAATCAAAAGGAAGATAAAAGACCACCTGTTAAGATCCGATTAAGTTAAGTTAAAATTATTTTAAATGAAATCAAGAGAATTATATCAGACTATGTTAAACAAATTCGATATAATAATAATCCTGTCAACGGATAAGATTCAAATCTTTTGTTGATTGTAAAATGTATAATTAAAAATTTTTGCAGAATAAATAAACCATTAACCATTATATATTTCATTGAATTAAAATCATCTGCATGTCACTTTATAGCTCCTATTTCTAACAGTTTCAATCTCTCTGGATTTTTTTTTCTCGCCTCTGAGGAATCATGTAATATCTTGATACTTCAGATGAGAACCTAGAAAAACTGACATTTTTAGCTAATCCTATCCTTTAAATCATTATCTTCTCCTCCTCAATCAAAAAATGAATTTGAATAACCATTGCACACTGAAATTCAATAAGTCAGGATTGCAGATGCACCTCCAAATGCTCCTTCATACCATAAATTAAATCTCAAACTGTTTATTGATGCAATTAAATGTCTCAGCTTTGAAATATTATAAGCATACAATATTGCTATCAACAAGTATGGTAAGAGATCACATCATGAAAAAAAAAACACCATAGTGAAAAAGATAAAACCAATTCCCGTCTATTAAAAGGTTTTTCAAATGTTTGCTTCACAACAAATATAGCGTATTTCAATGATTGTGTCTTTGTAAAAGTGGGTGAATTTGATGTATAAATGCTTTTGGTTCCACCTTTTTATTTGTACATGGTATTATTTTGAAAAAACTCGAACCTAGCAGACGATTGAGGGGCACGGAGTGCCCCCCAGCCAAGTTAGTTAACCCCAACTCAGCCTACCCGACTGAGAAGACAGGGGCACGACTCTTGCCCATCTTTACTTTAATCCCAATAGCGCTTATTTTAAACCTCTCTGGATCAAAAACGGTAAATGGTAGATTTTTTTTTCCTTCGTACCCTTATGACAGCTTCCTTCAAGATCAGATATGTCCGATACAGCTTTTTCCAGCTTTACCAGTTTTCGATATATTAAGGCCCAAAATATGGATTTTTTACCGTCAGATATATATTCATATATATATATACGATAGACTAGAGAGCATATTTCATTTTAAATTCGAATGCATTAGATGGGAGGCATCCTTTTTAAACGGGAACTCCAAACCTCTCTTTTTATAATTTTGAAGGAAGTTGTCATGATCATTAAGAAAGGGCCTATTTCTTTCGAGCTAACAACCTTAAAAAGCCTTTATTGACCGGAGCTCTCTTTTTGTTGACAATAAGAATTCTGAGTGGGTATCTGTTCTTACAATATTTTGTAACAAAAGAAAAAAAAAAGGTGTTTTTCAAAATAAAAAAAAAAAATTTTGATTTTTATAGAAAAAGGGCATATGGTCTGCATGCTGATAATACATATATCCCTTTAATACACGAAACCTCATTCTTGTGCACCGAGTGCACTAGTCAAGAAATATTTTCGTGTGAAACATTATTGTTAAACAAATTTTGAACTTAAAGGAAAAAAATTTTTGAAATAACTTGCAACATTTACTTTGGCCAAAATATTCATTCATTGAATCTGTCTATTATTAGATATTCTACTATTCCTACAAAAAGTTGTGATATCCCCAAAAAAACAATTCCTTGTAAAAAGTACAGCCAAGTTAAAGAGCCTTGCAAAAAGAATTGCCAAATGTTCCTGCCCTTAAAAGTTATGATATCAAAAAGGGCAGCCAAGTGCTTACTAAAAATAACCAAATGCTTCTGCCCTTAAAATTTCTGATATCAAAAAGGCAGCCAAGCTTTTTAACGACAGCTTTCATTTAAAATGCCGTTAAAGTTTAAGTTAAATTCCTAGTTTAGTTTTGGTTGTTAATTTGGTTTCTTAATGTAATTTTAATAAAATAAAAAATCAGAGGTGACTCGCTAATTGATAGTTAATTAATTTTTTGAGTTCACTTTTGAAAAGCTTTTGTTTTATGGAAATAACATTAAGCGGTTTATAGACCTATTGTATATTTTGTACGAATTACTATTCGTTACTAAAAGAGGAAATTTTCCGAAAAGAGGCAAAGAATCAATTTGTGACTGACCGCTAGGATCAGCCAGATAATGATTCATAGCTAATGGACTATAGAAACCCAACCTCCACCTCCTTGTGGTATATCGTAAGCTTTATCCTGTCATGGGTATGATGCTTAGATCTAACAGGCAGACGGAGGCAATAGTACTTCATAGTAAAACTGGAAACATGAAAGTGAAATTTCCAGATGCAGTTTGATGTCGGTATTAATTTTTTTTTGTCAGTATAACAAAAGAATATTTTCTGAAGATTTTGCAAACCCTGACACATTTCCCAGGCTTGCTCATCATTTACAAAAAGTAGTGATATACCACAAAAACACTTACTTGTAAAAAAATGCAGCCAAGTTAACAGGAACTTGTTTCAAACTTAATAATCTCTTTACAAAAAAAAATTAATTTTTATCAATATGAAAATAATTCTGCCCTTTAAAGTTCTGATATCGAAAAGGGCAGCCAAGCTATATGAACATGCTTTACAAAAATATTCTGCCCTTAAAAGCTCTGAAATCAAAAAGGGCAGCCAAGCCTTTGTCTTTTTCATATTTCAATGAATCGCCTTATCAGTATTTTAATTCAAGAAGAACTTTTTTAAGTGTCGACTGACAAAAAACTTGGCCGCTTTTTTTAATTTGAATTCCCCGAAACGTACTGGGTGGCTAAGAACCTAAAAGTTTGTACAAAAATGGCCACAGTTTTTTAAGGTTATATGAACATTAATAGCTTCACAGGGAATAGTAAAAGTTTTCGGTGAAATCAAGGAAAATTTGGCTAGCTTAAAACTAAATTACCCATCAGACATTTAAAGGAGCTGGGAAAATTAAAGTTTACCGCTTCACACCAGGCAAATAGAAAAATTAATCCTTCATTTTTCTTTACAAAAAAATTTAAAGCTTTTGCGAAATAGTTAGAAGAAACTATTTCATATAAAAAAATCGATTCAATGCTGATCTCAAATTAGCAAAAGAATTAGTAACTTACTTCTCATGCAATGTTCACTTTAGAATTGAAATTTAGAAAAGAAGAAAAAAATTTAGCATCTGGTTTCCTGCTGAAAAATTAGTAGGTAAAGGTAACATAATAATACCAAATTCTGAAAAAAGCGGCCAAGTTTTTTGTCAGTCGACACTTAAAAATAGGGATTCACGAGACGCGAGACGAGACGAGATTCATCTCAGTCTCGGTCTCGTCTCGCAGTGCGAGAAAAAATTGAAGTATCGGTCTTGCATAATCTCGCAAAACTGTCGTATCGGTCTCGTCTCGTCTCGCAAAGTATCGCGTCTCGTCTCGTCTCGTCTCGCGATCTCGCATTTTTTTTTCTCCGGTTATATTCAAAATATTAATTTGGATGATGATTTTTTAGATGTTTTATCAGTCCCAATGTGTTCCTATCTTTCATTTTAACCCTTCCCCTACCGATGGCCCCCCCACAGGGGCCATTTGTTAAAAAATTCGTAGTTTCAATAACTACAAATGCCGGGGCTTAAAAATTGGTGTACTTGTATAAATTCAGTCGAGGGTTTCGAATATAAACTTCGAATTTCGCTACAACCAAAATTCAATATGGCGGGCGACTAATTATATCTAATAGTTAAAAAGTCGATCAATTAAAATACTGAAAATCTTATAAAGTAATTATTTGCGATAATAAAACCAATTTGACGTTCTCAATAATTCTAGTGTTGTCAGCCAAGAAGATTTCGCGGAAACTTGGCTTGATTTTCCTCCTATATTTAGCTTATGAAGGGATAAATAGACAAGTTAAAACCTGAAAACCTTTTTTTTTTTTTTAAAGGGAAAGTGATATTCATCAAAGAGTGAATAACTATAGGAATGTTTTCGGCGGGGTTGGGTCGTTAGAAAGGTTCTTTTAAAAAGTAGTAGATTCTATGTTAAGCTTATGGCACAAAAATCAATTTTTCAATAAACGGTTTTTTTTTCCAAAAAAGAAATCTAAAAATTGCATTTTTTTTTCTTTCTCTCAAAAAGAAACTTGATTTTGAAAAAATAATATCAGATTTGAAATTCGGACCCTCTAAAACCCCCAGATTGAAATTTTATATCATTAGTAATCTCTGAATTATTCCAACGTATAATCGTACTTCATACAGTACTGATGTAATGCGGGTTGCCTAAATTCGATTCTGCAGGGGACATTATGATAAGAATTTTTTTTTTGAACATAATATTAAGCATACTGGTACGTATAAACCTCAAAAGCAAAATTTGGTAGGATAGTGCTTTTTCCAAAGTCAAAAATAAGTAAACAAAGGTTTAAATTATCATAAGCCAACAATTCAATGCATTAATAGCGAACCGAAATCTGCGAAGGAGTATCGAGAATTGACAAAAAATATAAGGGCAAATCGAAACGAACCGGTTGTACCTGGCGAATTCCGAGAAAAAAAGGTTGAAAAAAATGGAAAAACCCAAAATTTAAAAAGTACATTTTTAAAAAGAAATGCCCGAAAAGTTTCTTTATTTGAATAACCACGGTCAGTACCGCAAGTACAAAGGACCGATAGCAAAAGAATAGAAAAATGTGAATTGAACCGAAAGAGTTTAATTTGGTATTTTAATCCTATTATGAGAACACGTTCTTGAAGATTGAAAAAATTGTTTAAAAAAAGAAAAAAAAAAGTGCGAGACGCGATATCTCGCGATATTTGATGAAATATCGTCTCGTATCGTCTCGCAATTTTACAAATCTATCTCGGTCTCGTCTCGTATCGCAGAAACCTAATATCGTTCTCGTCTCGTCTCGCGCGAGCCGCGAGACTGCGAGACGAGACGCGATACTGTCTCGCAGTCTCGTGAATCCCTACTTAAAAAAGTTCTTCTTGAATTAAAATACTGATAAGGCGATTCATTGAAATATGAAAAAGACAAAGGCTTGGCTGCCCTTTTTGATTTCAGAGCTTTTAAGGGCAGAATATTTTTGTAAAGCATGTTCATATAGCTTGGCTGCCCTTTTCGATATCAGAACTTTAAAGGGCAGAATTATTTTCATATTGATAAAAATTAATTTTTTTTTGTAAAGAGATTATTAAGTTTGAAACAAGTTCCTGTTAACTTGGCTGCATTTTTTTACAAGTAAGTGTTTTTGTGGTATTTTAATTAAGTTAATAGGATGCGTTCCGACTATATTGTAATTCGTCTATTTCATTCAATTTGTTTTTCTTTAAAAATAATTTTTTTTAATAAGTTAAGCATAGGCTGTCTCCGGGTTCGAAATGCATCCAATATCCCTCCATTTTGTGACCGATTCGAATTAATATTCCCGCATACGTATTTTATTTTTTGGATTCCGGAATATTACGGAGCAAAAATACATGTATGACTTACGCATCTTGAAGGTAGTTTTCCTTGCATTGTCCGGAATGAGAATAGTGAAGTCTTTTTTCAATAAAAGCTGAAAAAAAAAAAGATAGCAAAAGCACCCGAAAACCGACGCCATTTAGAACGCGACTAGAATCAAATTTAAACAAGTTCCCTGTTGGAAACTTATTCTTACAATTATTCAGGTATGATTTAAAAACAATTTTAACTACAGTTTCACTAATTAAACGTTAAAAAACCACCTTAATTTAGTAATTAATTGAACCCACGCTATTACTCATGTCATAACGCGTCCGCCATTACTGAATTCAATTGTTTCGCATATGCTTTTTATTATTCCATTTGGGTTATTGGACTATATTTGTACATTTACTTAAATAGTTTTACATCTACGTCGATGTATTATAAACGGGTTACCAGGAAGGGAAAAAATCGTATTTTTCTATCCTAATCTATCAAATAGTACATTTCTTCTTATTTTTTTATCCAGGGATATATTTTTCCATCGTCGGAACTATATTACGATATTAGATTTCATACCGCAATATAGTTTGCATGATACCAGAATATAGTCCTCTACAGAAAATTTTTCCGATTTTTCGAACCCCGGGAGAACTATAGTTCAAGATAATGAAATATAAGCATATTAGATAATGTTAGATAACATGCTTATATTTCATTATCTAAAACTATAGCTTTAGATAATATGCTTATATTTCATTTTCTTGAACTATAGTTTTCCCCGGGTTCGAAAAATCGGAAAAATTTTCTGTAGAGAACTATACTCTGGTATCCATGCAAACTATATTGCGGTACCCAGGAAAAGCAAAACTATATAATTTGTATATTTTTTGTATATTTTTTGTATATTTTTTCTATATTTTTTGCATCCCAGGAAAAGCAAAACTATATAATTTGTATATTTTTTGTATATTTTTTGTATATTTTTTCTATATTTTTTGCATATGATATTTGAGTTATACAAAAGTATATGAAGGCATATTTTTTTATATTTTTCCATATTATTGTATACAAAAAGGGACCCCTCAAACGGGGGCTAGGCCCCCCGGATTTTTGACAAAAAAAATGAAAATTAAAAAATTGATTTTCTTGCATTTCCCAGCCCATACCAATTTTTTTCACACTGGAAAAATCCCTTGGCATGCCTGAGATTCGATCCCAGACCTCTGGCGTGTTAAACCAGTGCTCTACCTATGAGCTACAAGTCTTTGTTATAAGAAAGTGATAAACTTATATTTAAGCTGCAACCGAAAAAATATAGAAAAATATGCCAAAATATAGGGAAAATGGCGAATTTTTGAAGTTTTAAAAAAATATAGGTCCAGATCGGCATAATATGAATTACTATATGAAGCTGCCGCCTCATATAGTAAAAAATGCGTCCTGCGACGATTTTAATATAGTGTAGGATGGCTCAGGATGGAAAAATATACGGTTCATATGCATCTGTATAATGCTTTTCAAAAAAAAAATTTTTTAATATTTTTTTCGATAAAAAAATATGCAATAATATGTATCTCTATAGATGAATTAAAAAAACCCAGGGACCCGGAAAGTATAATATTTTATACTTACATATAATTGAAATATAAGATTGTATGTGTCACGTAAAGTTTTGTATATTCAAAGTATACTTGCCATATACTTCCGTATACTTTTTGCCCCGCCCATTTTTTGAAAGTATATGTCGTACATACTATTCTATATGCAGAAAAGTTTCGCAAAATTTTTTGCATATACTTCCCGTATTGCTTTCTATACGTACAACATTTTCGATGGCGGCCATTTTGGAAAAGTATACTTCGGACATACTGTTCTATACGTACAAAATTTTTTAAAAAATTTTGTGCATATACCTCCCGTACTGCTTTGTATACGTAAAACATTTTCCCCAGCCGCCCGAAAACTATACATAAAGTATAGAATGAAGTATAGTGAATTTCGGGTATACATTTGTATAATTTTTCTCATAAGCTAAACATGGGCGCAACCAAAGTATATGGATGTATACATGGAAAAAAAATGAATTTTGAATGTATACATAGAGTTGGGAAAAATACGTATTTTTATAATAAATGTAAAAATACGTATATATATACGTATACATATACGTATATATATACGTATACATATACGTATATGTATACCGTATCGTATATTTATTCAAAATGGCGGAATTTGAATTCCACTGTTTTTTTTGGCGCGAACAAATACGAAATGAAACAGCAACTTCTAGCGACTTAATTATTCAAAATACTCTGTATTTTTATCAATGTAGGCAAATTTTATAGTAATTTAAAGACTTTTGACTTGAAATTTCGGAATTTTCTGTTTATTTTAAGCTGTATTGAAAGAATACGTATATATATACCAATTTCTGATCGAAAAAATACGTATATGTATACGTATATATATACGTATACATATACTCGTATACATATACGTCCCATCTCTATGTATACATCCATATACTTTGGTTGCGCCCATGTTTAGCTTATGAGAAAAATTATACAAATGTATACCCGAAATTCACTATACTTCATTCTATACTTTATGTATAGTTTTCGGGCGGCTGGGTTCGAACCTCAGACGTATACATCGCTATACGCGACATATTTTTTTAAATGAGCTAGTATGGTTGTCTATACGTACCAAATTTTCGGAAAAGTTTTTATGTATATGCAAAATATGCAAACTTATCGTTGACGGATTTCTTTTTATAAAATTGTATACTTTTTTTTTTTTTTTTTTTTTTTAAATAAATTTTTTTATGCAAATTATCCAAACGTAAAATTAACTTTTTTTTTTTTTTTTTAAGAGAACTTTAAGTGCCTCTGACTCCCCATAATAAAAGGAAGAAAATTGTTGGCAGTCTGAAGAGGTTTAAGGCACCCTTTCATTATTTATTACTTTTCCTTTATTTTTATTTTTTAATAAATAAATTAATTATTTATTAATGCTGGCTAATTAAATAATGGCGGATAGATAAAGGAATCCGCCATTTTTATTATTATTATTATTTTTTTTTTTTAGTAAACAAACATGGCGCGTGGGCGGATGAAAGAGCAAAGGATATTTCGGGGTTTTATTTTATATTTATTGATGAGAATAGGTAAGTCATCGTACCGTTTATGGACTGATAGGAATCGATAGATGAAAACAAAACAAATAATGTCTGGTTATTTCCAGAATTCCAAATATTGTATTCAAAAGAAAATGGATCAGATAGAGCATAAATTCTGGGTTCGTTAAAAAGATTGTTTGTAACCAAGTCCGTATGTTACTTTTTTTTTCCCCCAATTATTTTTTCCTCAGATTTAATGAAAAATGTCAGCAACGAACCACTTCGGTTCAGTTGCTTTAATTCTTTTATAACATGAAATATTAATTAAGGTGCAGTCGATTTGTGGAATTTGGAAATATTCTCCAGGCTTTTCTCCAGGGCTGCAATTCCGATTAATTTTTAATTGGAATCGGAATCGAAATCGGAATCTGCCATTTCAAAAGTAATTGGAATACCGGAATCTGTCCTTTTTTTGAAGAAATAGAAATCGGAATGGAAATTGGAATCTCGTCTGAAAACGGTTCGGAATCTGCGGAATCGGAATCGGAATCGGAATCGGCATCCAAAAAAATATTTTCGATTCAGATTGACCTTAAAAGCACGAAAATACCGTTATTACAGTTAATCAATTTTGGTTGAAATCGGATTTGGAATCGGTTTCTTTAAAATATTTGTTTGTTGAAATCGGAATCGTAATCTGAAATTTTTTTCCACTTTTCCGAATCGGAATCGGAATCGGAATTGCAACCATGCTTTCCTCTTTTATTATTTACAACTTTTCTTTCATCCTTTTTTTAATAAAAAATATTACCTACATTGAATTGCGGTTTTTTTGGCGTTATTGAAATATGAACGATATATTTTAATTTCATGGGAAAAATCTATTCCCTATCTTTCATTTAACGCCGGTTGCGATAACGAACGGAATCATTTTAAATTCAGGTATAAGAGGAAGAAAAAGTTCCCAGAATCAGGTAATTTTTTTTTCGTCAAGAATCAATCATCTGAAAAAAAAAAAGAAAAAAAATTTACATATTTACATATTTACATAGTTTTATACAGGGAACAAGGAGGCAAGACAACGAAATTGTGGACAGGGACGACGTGCCTCAAACTTTGAACTTGTTCCAAGTTCAAAAGTCTGAGTCTCTTATACCTGAGACTCAACCGAAGCAGTGACCGAACCCCCCCCCCTTTTTAGTGCTAGTACACGCACGTTTTAGTACTAGTACATGTACTTCATATTTTAATAACTCCTTACAGAATCAGGTAATTTTTTTTTCGTCAAGAATCAATCATCTGAAAAAAAAAAAAAAGAAAAAAAATTTACATATTTACATAGTTTTATACAGGGAACAAGGAGGCAAGACAACGAAATTGTGGACAGGGACGATGTGCCTCAAACTTTTAACTTGTTCCAAGTTCAAAAGGAGATTTTCCGCATTTCTATCGGCGACCGAGAGTACGTAGTCGATAATCAGATTCTCCTCTTGGTTTTGGAAAACGCCATTTATACATTGGAAACGGGAAAAAAAAAAGAATAGCTTGTCGTCGCTGAGGAAAAAAAAATCGATTTCACCCAGGACGGAGCGTCCGTCCAGTTGAATTTCCACGGTGAAATCGTTATTTTTGACATCTTGGTAGATTTTAGACGTGAATGTTTTCCCGTCGATGTTTATTTTCTCGTAAAAGACCGAGGGAGAAAGTCCTTGACGACGTATCATTTCCATTTGGTGCTGTTGCGTTATGCGGAAAGCCGGCACCTGGCGACCGTCCCGGAAACGACTATTCCTCCTAAGGTCCTCCTCGTCCTTCGCCATCATGGACTCCAAAGGAAGCAACCTTTGCATGAGGCTGATGCGGTTGCAAATTTCAATTCCCTGGTTTTTTGTCCCGTGGAAACTCTCCGCAATCGTCCCGTTGAATCCCTCGTAGGGGAAAGCCCAGACCCGTGCCAAGGAACCAAACCATCTGGCCGCCAAGGGAAAATGAGCCACTTGGTGCATATTATAAGTTAAGAAGGAGCACCCGTATAAGCTTTCCACTTGAGAGAGAAATTTATCTAAGTACCTCTCGGATTCTCGGACATGTTGCACCGCGTCGGTTTCATGAGGAGATAAATCCCCTTCGCGTACAACAGAAAATGTTTGAAATAAACGGGAGGTAAATAGATCGACAAAACCGGGATAACATAAAACAAAAACCAAAAAAGAAGCTCGCTAGCCTTGTAATACCGGAGCTCGTCGATCGACCTCGGAAGACGATGTACGAAAGAGGGAGGTTTTACCGCGGACATTAACGCTCGATTTGGGTCTTAAAACGCGATATGGAAGACGGCCCGATCCCGAAAAACCAATCCTCGAACAATTGGAAGAAGGATCCCAACCATACCGCGTGCATGAGTTCCGACGGAAAAGCCCTGCTGGCGAGATTTATAAGAGGGAGTTTGCTGAGCACGGACCAGCCTTTCACTCCTTCGCAGTTCTTCTTCCTTCGGTCGATTCGTATGTGGCCTTGGATCCGCTCCGCTTGTGAAGCCTTTTCATGAATTTTCTCCGGGGTCCTTAGGCGGTAGGTTTCCTGGTACTGGTAAGTCCTCCCCCCGAGAAGATACCCTTGCTCGTCGTAGATGGCCCTTGATTGCACCTCGCAGATCTGACATCCGTAAGTTCCCATATGTTGGCTGAACACGAGTAAATCGGATCTTCCCGGGGAGTCGGCGACGACCAGCGGAATGGCTGCTCTTGTTGTTTCCGGTTTCCCCGTAGACGGATGAATCCATCGGACTCCCCGTTCGAAGAGGGGAATCATGCCGTCTACGAAGGGCTCCATGAAAACGTTCATGATCGGCTTCCGTTTCCCGAACCAAAGTCCCCCGAACATGAGACATCTGTCCCGGAGTCCCTCCGCAATTCCGCGATTGCTACCAAAATCGGCCAGCAATCGTTTTTTTTTCGATTTGACGAGGCGCACGCCGTCCGAATTCAGAATCAAAGTGAGGTCGTATTTCCCTCGGAGCACGGCCTTCACACGCTGAAACTCCGAGCCGTCCAACAAAAGATCCGGTCTCAGTTCCCCGGTGATGATGTCCTTCTCCAACAGGAACTTGATCTGATGCCCCACGTCGAAGTGGAAAAAGTGGGTCAAATCGCTTTTCCCTTTCCCGCAACGCGAACACTTCTCGGCTCCCTCCGCGCTAGGACGAGGTAGCAGTCGTAACAAAAATACCGCCTCGCGATAGCGCACGGAGGGATCATCCTATCGACGAGATTAAGGAAGTTCGTGGCCTTTGTCGGCAATCTATTGTCCGGATTTTCAATTAGATCGTTCATTATGTTGAGAAAGCCCTCTAGTGTGCTTTGCTTGCATCCTGTTTTCACGTAAACTTTTAAAACTTTGTAAGCGAGGCACCGTTTAAAACAGAGAGGCTTCTTCGCGATTGCACTATGCAGAATATTTCGGAAGTCCTCATCCCCCGTTCCGTCTTCCTCGCGTTCCTCGTACGGAAATCCTGCGCTACAAACCGGTTCGGCTCCGGCTGCGTCACCAACCTGTCCTTCGGCGCCTCCCCCGAAATTAGCACCGTCGTTCGCGTAAGGAAATCCGGGACCGGAAGGAGATTCGGCTCCTTCCCCGCAATCAGGACCATCGGCATCATCTTCCGATGATTCTTCGCATGCCGAGATCTCGGTTCCGCTGCTGCCCTCCGCGAAATCGTTGAGGTCCAGTTCGCCGTCGGAATCCGGAGGAAGCGAAATTACATCCATGTTCTCCTGAGATCTTGAGTCTTCTTCTTGGCCTGAAACGCTTCCTCCTTGTCTTCGCTGTTCCTCAAACTCGTTCTCCTTCCATAGCCGATGTGAAACAGTCGAAGGCGGTGCCTCACTAACAAATCTGTGGCTCAGCCCGGGATCAATTTTTTGGTAAGTCAAATACGGCCCCCTTACCCTATGAGGATTCCTGTCGCTTGCCATTATTTATAATTACGATGGACGATCCAACCCAGCTAATTAAAGAAGGAAGAACAAAAAATTAATAAATTTATTGCCGTCTGGAGAAATTGAATTATAAACTTTCATATCATCTCCATCGTATAAAACATTCCCTCCCCCTCCCCCCCTTTAGTTATATGGTTAGAAGAAAGAAAAAAAATTTAATTAAAAATAGTTAATTAATCGATCATTTATTTATTAATTTATTTACAAATTTATTATAAAATAATTAAGTTGACAAAAAAAAAAAAAAAATCAACTGCGATTGTTGAAAGACATGGTTGAGGGGGAACCGGAAGCAGAAGTCAAAATTGGCGGCACGTGGGTACCACCCCCTTTTCGTTTCCGGGAGAAGGAAGTAGAGAGTAGAGGTAATAGGAAAGTGGACGTGCGGTGCTCAAACACAAATATTAATATAAAAAATAACGATGGATATGAATGTAAGTTTAAAAATTATTACAATCTATTACAGTCTGTAATATAAATAAATAAATTAATATATAAATAAATAAACATAACATCCCTTAAGCGGGGGAAAAAAAAAAAAAAAAAAATTCACTCTTGTTTCGAGGTTAAAGATAGCGGAATTATAAAACGATTTGTTTTTCTCGTATTTCATGATCTTAATTGATTAATTAATTAATTAAAAGGGGGGAAAAAATTCTGTCGTTATGACACAATCTAGCATCTGTCATAATTTTTTTTTGTATTTTTTATTTAGGATGGAGAACCGCCTGCAAAAAAGGCAAAGGTAGAGTCTTCGAAGATTGTCATTGATGTTAATGGGGAATTCAAAACAATCTTTTCGTCACGAATACTTTTTCCTCATGGAGTACCCAGGGTTGCAAAACCAGGACAAAAAATCACCTACTTGGATGAAGATGACATTCCAATAACAGGAATATACATCCAAAAAATTAAACGTAAGCAATCTCAAGCCCCCTGAATATTTTCACAACAACCCCCCAAAACTAATGTCGTTTTTAAATCTTACAGCTAGATCCGGAGATGTTGGTGTTGGAGATGGAGATGATTTTGTTGAAAACACCCAGGCATCCAATGAGACAAATATCACAGGGCCGGACGATACGGAAATCAATGATACTGAATTGCCTGCGATGACTCAAAACAACAGTCCAGTAACGGTGGGTACTTTTATTCCTTTAATTGCCTATAATATAAAAAGCAATAACTGTTACCATGAGGCTCGTACCCAGAGGGGTGCATAGGGTTGCTCAGCCCCCCTTTGAAAAAGCTTAACGAATGACTTTAAATCCTCTTGTAATTTGTTCCTTACTTTTTTCTTTTTGCAGATTCCCAATCCCATCTTGTCTCAAACATCTCAGACACAGGACGGATCAGGAGAACGGGCGATGACTCAAAACAACAGTGCACTAACGGTGGGTGCTCTTATTCCTTTAATTGCCTGTAATATAAAAAAAAAAAACTCATTGGCATAAAAAGAAATAACTGTTACCATGAGGCTCGTAGCCAGAGGGGTGCATAAGGTCGCTCAGCCCCCCTTTGAAAAAGCTTAACGAAAGATTTTAAATCCTCTTGTGATTTGTTCCTTACTTTTTCTTTTTGCAGATTCACAATCCCATCTTGTCTCAGACATCTCAGACACAGGACGGATTAGAAGAACAGGTGATGACTCAAAACAACAGTGCAGTAACGGTGAGTACTCTTATTCCTTGAGGCTCGTAGCTAGAGGGGAGCATAAAAGCTTAACGAAAGACCTTAAATCCTCTGCTAATTTGTTCCTTACAATTCTTTTTGCAGATTCACAATCCCATCTTGTCTCAGAGATCTCAGACACAGGACGGATTAGAAGAACAGGTAATTTTAAAACCGGATCCCATGATCCAAGAACCAAAAATCCAATCACCATCCAAGAAGTTCACTTCCACATTTATTTTATTTCAAACACAATAACTAAACTTAGTGATTTTTAGTTTCTTTTTATATAATTCATTGAAAAATCCAAGAAAAAAAAAAGGTAGAAAAAACTCATAAACAAATCTATTGACCACTACCATGCATAACTTAACGAAAGACCTTTAATCCTCTTCTAATTTGTTCTTTACAATTCTTTTTGCAGATTCACAATCCCATCTTGCCTCAGACATCTCAGACACAGGGCGGATTAGAAGAACAGGTAAAAAAAAACCGAATCCCACGATCCAAGAACCAAAAATCCAATCATTATCCAAGAAGTTCACTTCCACATTTATTATATTTCAAACACAATAACTAAACTTAATGATTTTTCGTTTTTTTTAATATAATTTATTAAAAAATCCAAGAAAAAAAAAGGTAAACAAAATTCATGTAAACAAATCTATTTCGCCAAAGTTGGCATTCGTGATTCACACTATGAGACGCCCCCTCGCGGATTATCGACGGAACTACTCAAGGCGAGGTAAAAATTGTAAACAAACATGGAAAAGCATTAAGTTTTGCCGGGATTGGAATTTTATTAATTTTTTTTTCTGCATTTTTCGTGGATAAACAACACGAATTCTTTTTGAAAATATCAGTTGAGGTTCGTAACATAAGGTATGTAATCAATAAGCTTGAAAATATTTGATAAAATAATATTTTTGCAGTGGACTGAATGGGAATTTATTGTTAATACTATATGCATGTTCTATATTTTTAGTTTGGTTTTTTTCTCGACGAAAGGAAGCATGGCCCGTGCCACTGTGTTTGGGCGAATTAAATTGCAAGATATATTTACGATTTGTGATTGCAATGCTTCTTCACGGAATTATACAGAAGGAGAAAATATATTGGATTCGGATCACGTAATTTTTGTTGGCGAAACCCCACCTGATGATGAGTACACCATAAATATATATGGTTTAGTGAGGAAGACGAGTTGTTTATCTTCTGCTCCTCATGAAGTTAAAGGAACAATTGTAATAGAAGAAACAGCTAATAAAGGGAAGGATCGAATTAATGTACGGTTACGTCCTGAACAATTTGTATGCTCCTGTAAGGCAGGAGCAGGAGAGCAATGTAAACATGTTGTTGCAGTTTTGCTCTATTTGTATAGGCAAGTATAGTTAATTTGTAAGCTCTGTAAAGTAATAAAAGTAATAACTTTGAATGAACAATATTTCAGGAATGACCCATGTAGCCTCCAGGAAGTAAGCTGTACCGACATGAAGTGTATTTGGAACCAAAGAAAGGATGCTGCGAAGGAAATGTATGAGGCAAAGCCGATACAGACCTTTTGCTGTGTAGAATCAATTGAGGCCGAAAAGCAGGAGTACCAAAATATAATTAATGAAATCCAGAACTTTTAGATGAATTTGAACAACTCCTTTTTGATGCCAATGAGACTTCGACTTATGGAAGGTATTAGTTTCGGTAGTTAGGATAAAAAATTTTGTTTTGAAATTCATTGAAATGGGCATATATGATCCATAATTTTTTGGTGTCTATGAAATAATGAAGCAGACCTGCAAATACATGGTATTAAATTATTAAGTCAAATTTCAAGGAACAAGTTAGCTTTTTCTCCTAATGGGAAATTTTTTCTTCATTTTATTGATGAAAATATTTTTAAAAATTTTATGTGAATCTGGGAAAAAAATCAAATCACAGTACAAATAATTATAAGACAAAACAAATTTATTTATAATGAAGGTGAAATGTTCTGTTTTGAAATCATTGTTGCTGGAATTAATGAGTGATTGCAAAGGTAACCCTAAAGAAATCATTATTTTTAGTTACCATTTTAATGTATTGAAATCTAAATATTGTAAAATCATAAAATCATATTTATTACAATTGTAGCTTTAAAATTTTCTCATATAAGACTTGTTGAAGCCAATCATAGTAATAAAATATAATCCATAAAATTGCTAACTTGTTATTAAATACGTATATTAAGTCTTATTTTTAAGTAATAAAATCATCGGCTTTTTTGGCAAAATTGTTTTCTTTTTTTTTCAACAAAACGTTTACTTCTGTTTTTGCGAATATCTTCTTTTTCATCTCGCCCTTATTCTTCCTTTCCGCCTCGCCTTTATTCTTCTTTTCTACCTTCCCCATTTTTGGTCTTGGCAAAACTTAGTAAACTAAAAATATAGAACATGCATATAGTATTAACAATAAATTCCCATTCAGTCCACTGCAAAAATATTATTTTATCAAATATTTTCAAGCTTATTGATTACATACCTTATGTTACGAACCTCAACTGATATTTTCAAAAAGAATTCGTGTTGTTTATCCACGAAAAATGCAGAAAAAAAATTAATAAAATTCCAATCCCGGCAAAACTTAATGCTTTTCCATGTTTGTTTACAATTTTTACCTCGCCTTGAGTAGTTCCGTCGATTACCCACGAGGGGGCGTGAATATCAATGTGAATCACGACGTGAAAAATGTAGTTTTGAAACCTTTGAAACGTATGTACAGCGCGGGAACGCGCCACTTCATTAAACAGTGAACTTTCGCGGCTTTTTTAATTCTTTTTGACTTTATTTTCAGCAAAGGGGAACCGGCCGGGATGAACGGCAGGAACGAAGCCAGCATACACCGCAGGAAGGAAACCAGGCGAAGGAAAACAGGGTCACCCTGCAACAGTTTGTCGATGACGTAAATAACATATATATCCGTGCATTGGAGGTGAATTGAAATACCTCCTTCACTTTGAAATGGGAGATACGTTACTTCACCCCCTGCGCACGCGAATATATTTCTTCCCAAAAAATAATGATCACGAGGGAAATGGAGCGAAAACAAAATGTTTCTGTTGTACAAAACTTCCTTTTTCTACATTTTTTTAAGTACTTTTTTTCCTTTTCAGCTTCAGAATGAGTATAACGCACAGCTTTCTCCTCCGGTGTTGCCAAGCGTTAGAGAATCGTCTACGGTCCGGCCATCTGGATCGGGGGCGCAGCCCGTGATTCAAAAACTACCACCACCACCACCAGCACCACCAAGGGATGAAATGGGCCCATCAACATCCGGATCAGGGGCGCAGGTGCGACAAGGACCGGTGGAAAGAATTGAAACGGACGGTGAAGATTCGGGAGGAGAAGAGGAGGACCCAGGAGCCGAGGCAGATCCGGAGGGGCCGAATTTGGACGTCGATCCGGCCGTCAGACCCCCCCTTTCGCAAGAGGATATTGACGCGATGCTTTTGTATAATCATGATGATAGGATCGTATATCGGCAGAATAAATAGGCGTGAATCACTTATAATCGTACGTTCTCTATTCGGGTATCCTATCGACTCATCAACTTATCAATCGGTACCGACCTCGATCGGTTTCAGCGAAATGGAATTCGCTGATTCAGCAATTCGTACCGATCGAGCTCGGTATTTCCCGATCGGGTTTTCGACCTTTTTAACTTAATAAATCGTAACATATCATAATCACCCCTTCAAAAAATGGTCGAAAATCCGACGGGAATCTATAATACTTAATACCTAACATTATAATGATACAAAAAAATAATGATCTGAAAATAATTAGCTTACGAAAAGAATAAATACATAATATTGAGAGAGAAATAAAAAACTATACAATTATGTTTACTTGCAAAAAGAATTTTTCGCGTATTCCTCATTTTGATAACTTGATATGACCGTATTTACGTTTACTTGTCTCTTTTTTTTTTTTTTTTTTTATGTGTCCGAAATATTCAAATTTTTTTTTTTTTTTTTTATGATTTAAAGCATTTGTTTATGTTCTTTATTTTTGAGGTATTGCACTGATTATGTTTTTTCTTTTTTTTTTTTTTTTGTAATGGGAGATTTCGGAACTGACACACGACACTTTGATTACGGAAGCGTGTTAGGGTCACCAAAAAAAAAAAATATTGAGACCTATTTTTTCACATTCGGGCCGTTTTCATAAAAAATTCTTTCGCGGAAGCGTTTTTATTTTTATTTTTCATTTATTCTGCAAATAAAAACCATTTTTTTTTTTTTTTTTTTTTGTAAAAAAGTAAAACTAATTTTTTTTTTTTTTTTTTTTTTTTGTGAAAAAAAAAAAAAAAAAAAAAAAAGGTATTAACCATTTAGAACAGTTATTGTAGTTTACTGGAAGTGGGATAGATGGTGTTGTGCAGGTTCTTTGTCAAAACTGTTGAAGGGAAATTTGTCGCCTTATTGCATGATCGCGCTGTTAGAATCATTTTAAATCGCTTGTCCAACCCACCATTATAAATTGCAAATACCGGAGTTTTAAGCGAGTATTTGCAAGCATTTGTCAGCAAAAAGCCTACACTCTTAACAGCAACGAATGAAATAATTAATACCAACTATTCTGCCGTGGTTCCATTGCACCGATTCCGCATATGCATGTTTTACGCTAAGGAGCAAGAAATTGGGCTCTTTTTATTCTGTAATCAGTATCTATCATTATTTATTTCGCGTTAACGTCTTCATGGCAAGACGTTTTTAGTTTTTTTTTTTTTTTGTAATCCTTAAAGATGGTGTCAGTTACAGGATCGAAAAAATAAGAACTTCTTGTGATTAAGACGTAAACATGAGCGACAGGAATTTGACCTTTTTTTTTTTGTTATATTAGAATCTGAATCAGACAGCACATATGTTTAAGCAAGACAGATTTTTCGTAATCAGTGGTGCTTTTGCAGTGGGGCGGGATTGGGAAGGACCCCGAAACTTCTCTTCAGACTTATTTTGACTAAAAGGAAATAAAACATACAATTTAAATGGAAATACTGAAAAATTCCATCCTGCTTTTTTTTTTTTTTTTTTTTTTTGCTTTATCGACCCCAGGGAGAATAGAGCATTGTTTTTAGCACAAATTTCAGAGTTTATGTTTTCGATATATTTACTTTCTTTGAGGTCTTCTGATGCCGAAAAAAGTAAAATTTTGGTGGTGTCTGTATGAGTGTATGTGCGTAATATTATATAATATAAATTTCGTTATTTTAGGGTCAATATGAAATGTACGTGGTCGGAATTCATGATAGTTTTTTCCCGGTTATTGCATTTCAGGCGACATTTTGTATTGCATGGATATGAAGCGAGTTGCCTATACTAGAAATTGGTAGGCGATTTTTATAAGTTTTGGCGTGTATCAGGGGTCTGTAACGGGTTGCGGGTTAATTTTACGCTCAAAATGAGTAGGGAATTAGATTTTGAAAATTTTTCCGACATTCCAGGGAAATTCCGGGAACTTCGTTGATGACGGGCTAGCTTTGACCCTACATTTGGCATTACATCATATAGTATTTTATCGTGCTAAAAATTAATTGCATCACGAAGCATACCTGCTATAACTTGGGTCGCTCTTGGTTGGTCTTACTTAAAGCCAAGTGATGTACCTACTAAATCCATCGATGCAACCGCTTACTGTCAAGCCATAAGATTTTAGCTTGTCGTATCCATCCACGTGATATAAAAATCCTGATCCCTTATTAAAGTACAGTACAGCCTTCTTTTTAATATTGTTCTACTTCTTAGTTTTCACATGATTCAGGGGGTATGCGATTGCCTAATTGTTTTTGGCCTGTGTACGGTCTTAAATACTCAAGAAGTTTCTTAAAACATTTATTGGAGAAATAAGTAAAATACATACTAATGCGAAATACAATTTATTTCGATCCTGTAATAATCAAACATAGGAAATAGGTTGGAAATCAGATGAAAGACAGTTTATGCTTTTTTTAGCTGCATAACTATTTATTTCTATTTTATAAAAAATCGTAGAAGGAGCATATCTGAATTGTGGAAAGTAGCAATAAGTAAATAAGATTAAAAGTTTAAAATCATAATGATCAAGTCATAGTACAAGAGATGGTTTATAATTAAAATATATATGTATAACTGTGTAAGTTAATTTTGTAAAAACGAGTCGAAAATTAATTATGAGCAAAAAGTGAAAAAATACAGAGCAATTAAAAAAAGAATTAAATGAAATAAAACAATCCGTTTAATCAAAAATGATTTATATAGTAAAGTACTGGAGTACCAAAAAAAAAATTGTATATGATCCACTCAATTTCGATTACGCAGTGTTCATAGAAAATCCTTCGTTTTTTTCTGGTAAGCAATTTTGAAGGAATTCTTTAAAAAGCTCGTAGTGTAATTCCGTTTGTTTCGGAAAAATAATCAAGTTACTACAAGTAGTAAATTTGATTGCGTCCGATTCCTGAAAGGATGCAGTAATCGCCGCTCCCGGATACAAAATATCTGCTCCAGTTATCTGGCGGCAGAGTCTTGTTAATAAGCCTGATGAAGGATTCTCCTCGCGTATGAATTTTTTAAAAAATAAAAAAATTATTTTCTCTTCATCAGACGCAGCATCGTAAGGCTCTTTAAGAGCTTTCAACAGATTTTCACTTGATGGTTGCGAATTAGTATAATATTCATCCATCATTTCATATTGCATTAACTGATCAAGTTCTTTTCTCCAAGTGTTGAGAATAAAACAACTTTCTTCTATCTTCGTGTCGAACATTGATAGCAACCATGTTTTGATTTGATCAAAATTTTTTGGTACGTCTTGAAATCCTAGTCTGCCGAGGGGATCTGTTAATTGTTTTAATACGGAATCGGATTCGTCTTCTAACTCTGCCTTCTCTATAAGTAAACGCAATTCTCGTTCTAGGTATAGTTTTAAGTGCTGGTACTTTTCGCAAACGACGGTATCAAATAAAACTCGCTCCATGAATGGTCGCGACAAAACAACCGGAAATAGTTGATAATCCTGATATCCCTTTTTCAAAATAAGGGCGATCTTCTGCCAATCTTCTGGTTTCAAAGTAGGTGAAAGCTTTGGAATCCTAGCTGATGAAGATCCTGTGGCATATTTTTTAGCAAAAAACTGCCAAAACTCAGTGAGTACATCTCTGGCGACGCCACCTGCATCGATTGTTTCTTCTGAGAATCCAGTTACCTTGAAGATTAGATCAATCCGATCGTTCGGTTTATCAGCAGATATTTCCATGACCTTTTCCCACTGTTTTAAGAGGTCGTTGAATACTGAAATTTTGTCAACTGTTATGGTTATTGTAGTTGTTCTTGTTCTTGTTGGTATTTCCTCCTCCTGGTTAGGTTCATAGTTAGTCCTAGAAAAAAAAAGATCACTTATAAGCAAAATATAAAATGAACAGAGCATTGATAGCTTATGAAGTAAGAAAAAACATTTCTGCAATATGGTGACGTCATACTTAAAAAGTCAATTATCGATATAACTCATGACATCTCAAAAAATATGTAAAAAACTAACAATAAATCGGTATACCGGTTTATTGGTTATAAAGTTGTTTCATAATGGCATATGATCGCAATATGGAAAACATCCATATTGCGGGCGTCACTTTTTGCCTGAATTTATTCTTTTTTTAGCACTTGAAAATCGCTAGAACGTAGGAAAAGAAATGGATTTCGGGATCGGGAACTTTCTTGCTTAGGAACAGATAAGAGCCAAATTTATAAAGCTAAAGCTTATACTGCCGTAAGTGTCTAAATCACTGTATAGTGCCTAAAATTAGGTTTTGGGCCTAAAAGAGCCTGTTTTAAGGGTAATAGATATGATCCATACTTTTCCGATTTTCTCTTCAAAATTCTTGTTGCTTTATAATCATTTTTTTTTTTTTTTCGGAAGTTTGCTTTGAAGCAAACCATAAATAAATCTTATTTTATATCAAGGTTTTTAGAATCAACAATAAAAATGGCCGAAAACTTTTATGATTTTTCTCCATAGTTCCATTCAAAAGAGCGGTCTTCGAAAAGTTCCCAAAAGTCATTGAACGATTTATATGTACTATTTTTAGACCTGCGGAATCTTTTAAAATTATTCGCATATAGTCCAGTACCTATTTTCTGTACTCTTTTTTAAAGTTTTAATCAGATAGCAGAGCCTAACTTTCTTTTTCCATATATTAGCACAAAGTTACGCATTACGCATAGTGACTGAAAAATTTATTTTTACAGTTAAACATTATTTACTGATACCTCGAATTTAGTAATTAGAAAGTGAAATTCTTTCTTTCCACAGAGTAAAGGCGTTGTTTGACTTGAATTAAAGTAATGAATGGAAATCTTTACTAGTGAATTAAACTAGGAAAAAACTTAATTTTATTACTGATTATAATTTCTTTTTTTTTGTTATAAATCTTAGTACTACAAGTAAGAATAATAAATAACTGTAATAAGACCCTGGTAAAATTTTTAATAGGATTTCCCAGCTCTACCTCGATACGATACCGAATACAAAGCTGGAAACTTACTGAAATGTAACGCCTTCTCGTTCCTGAATCGATGTCGATATCGTTTTATCTTGTTGGATCAAAGTCGATTCAACTGGGTATGCTACATTAAAATTTTTTGCCAAATTTTTCGAATTCTTGCAAAGCGGTGGAAAACAAAGGAATGTAAAAAGAGTCTGTTTACAAAGTTTTAGAAAATAAATATTGTCATTTGCAAAAGATTATTAAAAAAGAAAAAAAAGGACTAATAGGCGGGAGAGCACCAGAACACCATCAATAAGGTCGATAAGTATTTTAGTTCAGAAAATTTTGTGGTGGAATTTATTTCTTTGTGCGAATTTTTTTTTTCTTTTAGCATGAAACTTGAAGTCTGCGATGAAATTTTGACATTGAAAAAATATGAACTCTTAAAGCCCCGAATCAACTTTTTACCAAATTTAGACAAAATCATAAGCCCTGGTTAGACGGTATCGCTTTTTAATTTCTGGTGCTCTCTGCGCTTAAAAGTCGTCGTGAGTGGTATCAGGACTAGGAAAAAAATGGATTTTCAATTTCAAACCGAGATCAAAAAAACAGCATTGCTTGAAAAGTGTTTCATTTCGACCTGTTTCGTTCTGGAAATCCGATATCGGTTCACCTACTTTAATCGATCACGAAAAACGTTACATTTCAACGATATTTCAGAACGTAATTGGCACGGGTAATGCCTAGCCGTTAGGCACTACGCGTGCCAATTACGCGTTCGGGTAATGCCTAACTTCGGGTTTGGACTGTAACATACGTATCTTTAAAATTAATATATTTACGTACTTATATACTAAAACGACCCACTTATTTTCCTGCGAAATCAAAAGAAAAAAAAAAGATGCTGGGCAGTGCGAATATTTTTAAGCGGTTTCACAAGTTTAAAAATAGAATTATTTTTCAAAATTTTATTTAAATCGTTCAATGACTTTTGGGGCTAAATCCTTCCAAGAACTTTCTTTTCAACGGAATTTTGGGAAAAAAATAATAAAAGGCTTCGGTCTTATTGTCATTGTCGATTCTGAGAACCTTAATTTAAATCCAATTTATTTATGGTTTGCTTCTTTTTTTTTAAACTTAAATTGTGGCAGTTCGACTGTAAGGCCTGATTTTTATTTTTATTTTTTTTATTTATTCATTTTTTTTTTTTTTTTTCAAAAAACGAGCAAAGTTAAAAAAGGCGAGAAATGAACCAAATATGCCAGAGCATGTTGTAACATAAGAACTGGGTGACATTTATGTCACCTAGTGCCCAAAATTTGTCACCCAGAGAGAGAAAATTCGATCAACTAGGTGACAAGAAAAAAATTTTCTAGAAACTTATTTTAAGCCATAGAAATTGTTTTTAATTTTTTTTCCTGGGATATTTTGAAAAAGATTTGTCTGGTCCATTGAATGCTGGTTGTAAAAATATCAGTGTTTAAAAATAACCTTCCAAGAAATTTTTGCATTGTTTTTTGAATACTCTTTTTCATTAAGAAAGGATACCCGAAGGTATCTCAAATTTAATCCGGTCAAAGACTTCTGCAAACTTTTTTTTTTATTCTCTTCTCCCCTTTCAGCTGTCTGCTTTTGGTCTTTTTATCAGGTAGTGACATTTTCAAAGCAAAGTTCAAATATCTCTTTCCTTTCCAGTTTTCAAGACTGTACTTGCTTCTGATTCTCTCTTTCCTCTCGGCGGCCCGCCGCCTAATATCTTTGGTCTTTTGTCACCTACTGAAAATTTCTTACAACATGCTCTGAAATATGCTATTTTTGGTTCACAGGAAGCAACACAATATATATAACTGGCAATAAATCTGACGAAATGTCGTTCAAACTTATTCATATTCGGCGGGAAAATCATTTCGGTAGGTACAGAATCTTGTTTGTATTATATTATAATATCATTCCAACTTTTGATATTTTGAAAAAACATTGTATGTAGAGGTTAAAAAAACGTGTGAGAAAATCGCCTCAAAAGGACAAGGGTTCAGATAAAAATAGCACGGTCGTTTTAAACAATTAAAAAAATTTTAAATACAGAATAGAGTTTTTCGCAGAAATGACAAAGAAAAAAAAAACCCAACCTTAAAAATCGATGGGGGAAAAATAATCAGATCATTGACATCGAATGAATGCGATTAACGCTGTACCTGAATTCTTTCCCTCATCCCTTAAGATGCATTTTATATGCAATTAAACCTTGACTTTTTTTAAATTAAGGTTTAATGCAGATAATTTGGCAATTCTTACTTTTTGCTGATTTAAAATCATATACAAATTTTTTGAATCGAGATGAAGACATTATATGTAAGAATACACGGTATTTTATTATTTTTTATTATATGTAAGTTACAGGGCATATATTTTTGTAACAACGGGGTGAAATCTTTGATTCGCAAAAACTGGAAGTCAGCTTTAATTTAAATTATTTTGGGAAACTTTGACAGGGGACGTTTTTTTATCAGCACTAAGTGAAGATTACAATGCCCAGTAATTTATATTGAAAAACTCAATGTAAAAAAAAAGTTATTTTGTAATCAATTAAAAAGCACTTAAAATGAGCAGGTAAAAATGAAACCCGTCATCTGAACAGTCCCATATATCCCGATGGCCCTCAGCGTGTAGAGCAATAAAAACGTGAGTGTCATGAACCAGGTCTAAGCTAATGGCAGGAGGAACATAAAAGAAACATGTGGAAACACAAGTGGAAGTACGAAAACTTTAAACCGAAATTTTCTTAAAAAAAAGGAAAATGACAGTGCATAAGAGCAAGAAGAATTTTAAAGTAAGAGAAAATCAAAAAAGTACAGTCTATAACTTATTCTTAACCCTCCTATTTCGGAAATCTATGTTGGTCGTATAGTGCAGCCTCCGGAAATTTTCTTCCAGTTATGAGCAGGTGGACCTTTTTAAGGTTGATCCGGAGACTGGACACTTTCGATGGACCTTATGAAATTTATCCGGAGGCAAAGGGTGAAAATGACTATTATAGTAGTCATAGCCTATTTCAAGAATAAGGTATAGTCCTTACTTTCTCGATGTTCTTTTACTTCAAATTCCTAAGTGTTACTCTATTTTCCTTTTTTTATTTTATTTTTATTTTTATTTAATTATTTATTTATTTATTTATTTTTTTTGCTTAATCGACCGGAGGGAGAATAAAGCATTTTTTTTTTTAAACGAAATTTTTGTCTGAAGTTAGTTCTACCAAATTTTTTTTTTTTTATATTTCTCCTCTCGTTAATTTGCTTTTAGTCGACCAGCCACAGTTTGGGTTAAAAAAAAGTAAACCATAAATATAAATTGAATTTACCTATACAAAGGTTTTCACAATCGACAAGCAATACGACCGAAGCCTTTTATTACTTTTTCTCCGTAATTAGTTGAAAAGAACGTCTTTTGGAAGGATTTAGCCCTAGAGGTTACTGAACGATTTGAATGAAATTTTAAAAAACGATATAGGGGTGTTAATCGGACTATCTAGACGATTTCGGGGATGTCAATCAAATCTTGCCTCCGCAAAAAGTAGCCCCAGTTGCTGCCCTCCCATGATTTTTAAGATGATATTACTGCTTCGATAATGTATGAAAAATAAAGTGTGAAATATCTATTGTTATTGTCACGTTCCTGGTCTCAACGACAAGTGTTTGAATTGAAACTATTTACCATATTTTTGAAAAACCGGATTGCGATCTGAAATTTCGTACCAATATTTATCTTATTTCTGCTCCATTTTATCCGTTTTGTTTTACTGGCGTTTTACAAAACAGACAAACACGCCTGTAAATTATTTCCCATTGTCGGCTTTTAAAAAGAAACGGTTTTCAGTGCCGACTCAGGTCTATCAAAATATGTGCTTCAATTATTTTATTTCCGGTTTTACAGTGAAAATACTCGTACTGATTATCTAGGCATAATCAAAACCTACTCTCAGGAATTTATTTTCATCTCATATTTCAAAAATCGTCATTCTTCATATTATGACTTAATTATATGATTACTTATTTTTTCTTTTTAAAATTTACTTTTTAAAAAAAACTCGGATCTGACCTAAAGAAAATTGCATTGATCCCAAACCTTATTTTTATTTATATCCTCCCCCACCGCCCACCCCTCATTTGATTTAGGTTTTCGGAAATCGTGATTGAAGAAAGTTGAAAAAAAGTTAAGTGCCTGAAGTAAAGAAAGGAAAAAAAAAAAATTGTGGTGGAAATTTTCATCCATTTTTTTTCCAACACCGAAAATAGTATGCTTTGTAGTATTAGATCAACCATGGTTTTTTTACCTAATTTTTTTTTAAGTGAAAAAAAAAATGACCCTGTAAATAGGTGAATAACCACATAAGTTGTTTTTTTAAATTTACTGATAAAATACTGAGTAATAATTTATTACTGGTAAAATTAATTTATTACCTAAAAAATAATTTTTTTACTCATCAATTATGGCTTTTCGTACTGATCATTTTATTTAGCGAAAAACTGATCCGTTTAATCAAATAAGTGGTCAAATAAAATGTACCCATCAGGTCAAGTTATTTTCCTTTTTTTTTAATCAAATGAAATGATTGTCCTCATATTTTTCCCAGCCCTGTGCTTGTTTAAAATAGATACTAATCAATGCAAAATTTAACTATTAAGATTTAACTATAAATTATTGCTAAAAAATCATAATCGTAATTAAAATGAACGATTAAAAAATGAAAAATAATAAAAAATAACGAAAAGCAGAAACCGAAGTTTTTGTCTTTTAGCACCATTACCCTTCCAGATAGAGAAATTCTGACTTGATTTCTTAATCTAAATAAAAATAAAATTTTTGATTTTTCGGTTTTCATGGGAATTTGGGAATTTTCTGGCGCCCATAAACACGGCTGACGACCTCCAAAAATTCAGGAAATCTTATTTCCGGAATTGAAAACCGTAAAACATAGTGATAATTATTATTCGGTTATGAGTATTTTTCACTGACCGAAGAAAATTTATATGTTACTCACCCTTCTGCGTTGCTTGCACCAGCCACTAAGTCATCATTTTCAGTAAAGTCTATGGAAACATTTCTTTCCCTCAAATAATGCGTGGTTGTTGTTTCGTTGTCCTCTTCCCAAGAGAATCTAGGCCTCTTATATTTGCTGTTTCGGTGGCGATCACGACCCCGTGCACGGGGTTGACGAAACTGCAATTTACAAAAAAAAAAAAAAAAAAGAATTAGCTTTTCGAAAGAAATAACATGCATTCTCAGTTACTCACATCTTCATAATCGTCTGAATCATTGTCATACTGCGACGAATTTCTTTTTTTCTTCTTGGTATTCAATCTTGTTGATGCCAAATACAATCTTGGCCTCGTATATCCCAAATCTATGTAATCTTGAAGCTTGAAGTCATTTTCAACCAGGTTTTCTGTGCAATCAAATAATTCGAATTCGAATTCTGAATAATGACCCAAGCAGCGAGAATTCCCTTGTTTAGGAAAAAATAAAGCTATGGATTTTTTGATCAATTCATTACTGTCTGCTGTATTCGCTATTGGAATCTTTCGGATGCCGCCCCCCATCGATGGTTTAATTTTTTCAAATTCGTCATCATCCCGGTTTAACCATCCAATTTCGAAAATTGTTTCTCCTTTTTTTGATTTCCTAGTGTTACCATTAAAATTTTCATTTTCCTTTTCTTCGTTCTCTTTTATAATATTCATTTTCCCACTCATCCTTCTCAATAACTCTAATTTTTCACTTTCATCGCTAAACAAACTTTTAAGAGTCATTCGATCTCCCAACGCAGGCACAAAAATTGTCAACTGCCCATCATCAAGATGCTTAATATTTGCCAAGGTCACCTGAAAAAATTCATAACACGAATATGATCACCGATAGCAGTAATAAAATAAAAATTCCAATAATAATCACTCATGGAAGGAAAATTACCCTTTCTTTCAATAATTTCTCTTCGTCAACCTTTATGTTATGTTTGTTAAAGAATTCTATCAACTCCAAAGTCCCGGGAAGATGTTCCATATTTCTGGAAATAAAAAATGCCATGGAGTAGAAATGTGAACGATACTTTCCTATCACCAAAGTGAACCTTTAAAAATATTAAGGCAAATATCTATTTATTTCGCTAAAATATAAGATCAATTCAAGGACATGTAAACGGCGGGTTCTGGTGAACACCTGAAAAATATTTTACAAATGAAAACGGAAGCCTGCAATTCAGCAATATCACTAGTCGGAAGTATCAAACTACGTAATTCTTACTATAAAAATTCTTGCAAAAAGTTTATTACAACTAGGTGTAGTTACAAAATTTTTAAATGCCCGAAAAACGCTTAAATTCCAGTCAGAAGAATGAAAACACAATTTAAAACATTGGAAGTTTGATGGGAGTACCTAGGATCTTCAAAAATGGTGTACTTTTTTTTTTTTTTTTTTTTTTTAAATTCAAATTCAAAACTAAACAATCGATTATTGGAGGAATAAGAACCTAATAAATATATCAAAAACAAAACAATATTGCTCGGTAAAATGTGAAAACAAGGTAAAAGAAGTAAAATGATCACGTGAAAGCGATTACTTTTTTTTTTCAAAAGTCAATTATTCGGGCATTGTTTACCAGGACCCACTTTCGTTTACATATCGCCGAACCTACTCTTAATATTTGAAATAGCACGCAGTTCAAAACTATTTCAAAAGCATCAAAAAAATGGTAATTACAACTGAATCTAAGAAAAAAATTACAATGCTCAAAACGTTTAAGTAAAAAATTAAAAAAAAAAAATTTTTTTTTCTTTTTAGTTTTTACATTGTTAAAACACTGTAAATTATATTTAACACTATTTTGATTATACTTACGGACCGTCTGATTATAGATTAGAACAAATCCTAAACAATAATGAAACAAAACTTTTTCACAACACTTTTTTACAGAACTTTTGAACTTGTAAAAAATAAGCACACGATTATATCACGTGAACTTCATGCCCATGAATACTGGGTGTTCAATAGGCTCAAAGTGTTTGAGGTTCGAGATTTTTGGCGCGGCTGCATTCGACGAAAAATTTCACCTAGAGAGAGCCTCTCGCCATTTCTATTACAGCCCTGTGATTGGCTGAAGACTATGTTAATGTTTCTGTAACGGGTCTAATGTAGGTATGTTCCAATTTGCTAAATTGCAAATGGGAATATGTGCATAGGTTTTTAGCATTACTATGGCCTATAGAGACAGTATATCTTCAGAGAGTTACCATTTCTCTAAAATTTAACTGGCGTGTCTCTCCTAGGGATTCGCAGTCGGAAATATACAGGATATATATACCAATCCATTGTATACCGGTATATTTTCGTATTTTAATATTTTCTTTCCGCTTTTGATATTATGCTTTTATCAAGCTATTTATGTGCTTTCAAGTGATTTTTAAAGTTTAGCGGATGAATTTAATTAAAAAGGTGAATGGAAAAGATGAAAGAAAAGATCAAAATTTGGAAGCATTTCACAATATAATCAATAATGGCGGTTATAGGGAAGCTGCCGACAATAAAATGCATACATGCAATCTTTGATTTTAAAAATGGGTTAAAGTTGAAATTTATTTGAATAAATCAAATGTAGTGCGTATCTATTAATAAACTGAACCACTTAACCAAAAATGACCGAAAAATCCCCTGGGAAAGCCAGAAAAAATAGTAGCTTCTTTCCGAAATTATATTTTATGTTTAACTTATGAGTATACATATACGTGTATATATAATAAGTACGTATATATATAAAAGTAAATATACTGTATATTACGTATAACTAGTCTCTCCTTTCGTGGTCTCTTGGTTTCACAAGAAAAAATTGGAACAGAGCGAATTTTTCGTCTGCTTTTGCTTTTAAATTATTTCCAATAATATTCGTAATCAAATATTCCAAATATAAAGTTTTAACGGAATTCTAATCAGTTGTTGTTTATAAGCTTTTAAAGAATTTTTCAAACCGAGGTAAGTGCATTTATATATATATTTTTATTGTACTTTTTTTTTTTTTTTTTTTTTTTTTTACAAAGAATGTTCTGAATTATTTTAATTGCGAACATTGGATTATGAATATTGAACAATATCTTTAAAACTTTTTTACAGGGTACTATACGGCACGATGTTGCAAGAACAAAATGAATTGATTAAAATATATTTCAGTCTTGGCTTGCAACAGTCAGAAATATTAAATCATTTATTTTATACACATCATATTAAAATTTCACCAAAAACATTAAAAAGAAGATTAAAATCTTTGAAGCTTTATCGTAGAAAATATAAATCCAATGAAATCAAAGTAGTAGAATCAATATTAGATGAATTAAAAAAATCAGGAAAATGTCACGGCTACAAGTGGATGCACTTGAAGCTCATTCAAAAAGGATTGGTGGTGACTCAGGAATTTGTAAGATTGTGTCTCAAAGTTTTTGACGCAGAAGGTGTTAAACTAAGAAGTAGAAGAAAATTAAAAAGAAGGCTTTACTTCAGTAAGGGACCAGGATTTTTATATCACGTAGATGGATACGACAAGCTAAAGCCTTATGGCTTGACAGTGAGCGGTTGCATCGATGGATTTAGTAGGTACATCATTTGGCTTCGAGTTGGACCAACCAATAGCGACCCTAAAGTTATAGCAGGTATGCTTCGTGATGCTATTTAATTTTTAGCACGATAAAATACTATATGATGCAATGCCAAATGTAGTGTCAAAGTTAGCCCTTCAACAGCGAAGTTCCCGGAATTTCCCTGGAAAGTCGGAAAAATTTTCAAAATCTAATCTAATTTCCTACTCATTTTGAGCGTAAAATTACCCCGCAACCCGTTACAGACCCGTGATACACGCTAAAACCTACAAAATCGCCTATCAGTTTCTAGTATAGGCAACTCGCGTCATATCTATGTAATACAAAATGTCGCCTGAAATGTAATAATCGGGAAAAATCTATCATGAATTCCGATAACGTACATTTGGAATTCAGCATGGTGGAAATCAAATGATAAACGATAAATTAGCGACTAAAAATACCCTTAGAATCATGTTTTTAACATTTTTTAAAATAAAAATTAAGTTTTTCGAAATGGCATAACTTTGGCGGCAAAAAGATTTCAAATTGTTTTATCACAAGGCATTTTGTCAAGTACGAATCTCTGTTAGATAATTTTTCTAAAATGAATTATCATGTCAAATGTAAACATAGTCATATAGTGTATACACTGTTTATCATTTGTTTCAAAACAACGCTAGAAAATGTTGTTGTCCTTTAAACTTCCTCATCGTTTATCTTTTCAAAATTTACTATACATTATTTTTTTACAGGGTATTTCATGGAGGCACTCGAAAAATTTGGATCAATTCCTTTGACTATACGATCTGATAGAGGAAATGAAAATGTTAAAATAAGAGAGATTCAAACTTCTTTGAGGCACAAATATAAATCTTCAAGTCGACCTCCATACATGAAAGGGACCAGTACTGCGAATCAGCGCATAGAGGCTTGGTGGAGTCTCCTGCGAAAAGAAAATTCGCAATTTTGGATGGAATATTTCGCCCATTTGCAAGACGAAGGCCATTTCAACGGAGACGATTTGGATAAATGTATTATTAGATACTGTTTCACGAACATCTTGCAAGTAAGTAAAGAAGAGATTTATACTGTACAAGTACATGCACATGTACATGTACATGCACATGTTCATGCTTTTTTGAGTTTGGCTTTTATTCGGCTTGTAAGGACGGTGTGCTTAGAACTTTTTGATTTTCAGTCCTTTTCCAATAATTATTTCTCGTTTTCCACACCGAGTGCAAATTTAGAGTTACTTTCTGACATGTATTTTATCTTTTTCAGGAAGAATTAAATGAGGTCGCAAACGTCTGGAATGCACATAGAATAAGAAAAACTAAACAAGCAGTTGCACCATCAGGGAAACCCGTAAATATGTTTTTTACACCCGAAATATACCAAATGGAAAGTTGTTTAATACCCATTAACCACGACGACATTGCTCATTGGAAAAGTCAGTGCAAATTTTGGATGCATCCTTGCGACACTGACGCTTTTGAATTATTCGAAATCATCCGAAAGGAAAAGAATTTACCACCTCCAAATGGGCCTGAAGTCAATGTCAGTTACTGTAGACAGCTATATCTTTTATTGAGGACCGAAGTCAGAAATTTAATAAATTAGTTACAATTTTTTTTTTTTTTTTAAATAAGTTACATAAGAAAATCAGTACTTACAAAAGAAATAAGTTACAAAGGAAAATCAGTAGTTAATTAATAGGAAAAATTTAAAAATAATTTATTGATCAGCTTGGCTGGATGCATCCAAAATTTGCACTGACTTTTGACTCTTTATGTCTTCAATTAAATCTTTTTTTTTTTAGGGTTTTTTTTTGTTGTGGAAAAGGAATAGGAGTTTAAAATACGATTTTGAAATGATTCATAATTTTGTGGAAGATTGTTGTATATTAAGGGTGCTTTGTACGGTAAATTGTTTCTGCCTTTTGTAGCTAAAGAATTTGGAATCGAAAGCAGAGGTAAACTGGAATTTCGTGTGCTTCTTGTAAATTGATATAAATGAAATTTTTCGGGGTTTTTTAAAACAAATAAGACAGTCATAAATTTATAAAGGTATGGTAATGGGTAATGATCCTTTGTTGATCAATAACTTACAGAGCTAGTTAATATAAAATATAAATAATATTGGCGCTAAAACTGATCCTTGTGGGACACCAGAAGTTATGACTTTGCCATCTCTTAATACATCGGCAATTTTCGTGCATTGTATGCGATTTTTTAGATATGTACGAAATCACCTATGCATATTACCAACTATTCCACTATTTTTTAATTCAAGAAGTAGGATGTCATGATGCACAAGGTCGAAGGCCCTGGTTAAATCTAGGTATAAAGCAGCTGTATATTGTTTTTCTTCTAGTCCCTTTTTAATTTGATTTATATGTGAGAATAAGGCTTGCATTGTATTCCTGCCACGTAAGAAACCAGATTGATTGTCAGCAAAAAAGTTCATTAGTTCTAAATAAGATTGAAGTTTTGTCTTGACTGTTTGCTCTAATTTTTTTGAGATTGTAGAAATAAGGGAAATAGGCCTTTACTTACATACATCTTTTGAATTATCTCTTTTAAATATAGGGATGGCAGTAGATTGTTTTAAGCATCTCCTTTGCTAGTAATAAATACCGTTCTTTAAGAAATTAATTTAATGGAATTTTTGTTTTAAAAACTCATTTTTTAAATTGTAAATAAACTAAATTTTTTTAATAAACTAAATAAACTAAATTTTTTAAATTGTAAATAAACTAATTTTTTAAAAAATTTAAGGTGGAATACCAGCCACTTGTGAGTCAAATCAGGTCCTTGGAAAATAAAAATTAAATTCACCCGTTAAGTAAATTTATCTTAGTTAAAAATTAATTTAAGACTTTTCCTTTTTTTTAATAACTAGTATAATTTATTTATTTATATATACGTTTACAATTTTTCGATATAAGATGCTTTGTTTGTAAACTTTTTGCCATTTTCTTATTTTCCGTTTTGTTACCAACCTAAAAACTGTTTTTAACAGGATGCTCAGTTGAGCATCTTATGTCGAAAAATTGTAAACGTACATATAAATAAATAAATTATACTAGTTATTAAAAAAAAGGAAAAGTCTTAAATTAATTTTAAACTAAGATAAATTTACTTAACGGGGGAATTTAATTTTTATTTTCCAAGGACCTGATTTGACTCACAAGTGGCTGATATTCCACCTTAAAAAGGTTTTTTTTTCTTTTTGTTTCCTAGCAGTTCATATGTCTTTTCATTCATATGTTTTTTATTCCTAGCCATTTAATTCATTGTTTTTGGTATATGAATTGGTAGGAAATTGTTACCTAAGGAAACAGAATTTTTAGAATTTCTCTGGTTACCTCTTAAAAATGGCAGCTTTCATTTGTTATTTTATTATATTTATAGGTATTTTCCTTCTGATTTCAGTACGATCCTAAATTTATAAATAATGAACCTGATAATCGCACAAGTAAGGTTTGTGCTAGATTTTGACGGAGGGGTGTAAAGTATTGGAGAATGTAATACTTCCCCTGCTTTTTAGGGAAAGACGTAAAGGAATGCTGTCCGGTGCGGTGGTATTACATCAACTTGTGTTCTAAAATGTTGGAAATCATGAATAATGGATAAAAAAAAAATTAATTAAACTTTAGTCTACGACAGAAATTTTCGAGTTCACAAAAATTATAAAATTATTCTGATAAAATTATTCTCCTTTTTAACAATGTAGTCCTCGGAAATTTTACAGCATTTTCAAAGAGAACTTCCAAAAGAATAATGAGATCGTGAATTAATAAGATTGATACGAAGAATAACGAATCAGAAAAAAAATTGCCTGGCATGGAGAACAAAAACCTGGAAACACGGTACAGAATTAAATAAAAATCTTAAATGAGAGTTGCCAAAAAAATTTATTACAGCGGGAAATGTGAGTAATAAAGGTAGAGCCATTTTCGGATGGTAATATTGCAGATTATTTTTGCTTTATCGACCGAGGGAGAATAAAGCATTGTTTTTAGCACAAATTTCAGAGTTTGTGATTTCGATATATGTGACAGTGTCTAGGAAAAGGTAGCTTAGGATGAATTAAATGATTTTGCAGGAACGTGAAAAAAAAGTTAACCTCTCCATATCTTAGCATTAATTATAAATATTTCAAGGCCCTGTATCTGTGCCAAAATGGCGTCTATCAAAAATAAAGAAAATTTCCTTGTATTCAGGATGATATACTGAATAAAAATCAACCAAAAAATTAGTTTTGATAAATTTCACCCTAAGGTACCTTTTCCTTAAGGTCTTATATTTACACGTTTTGAGGTCCCCTGATGCCGAGAAAAGCAACCTAGAAAATTATCTCTATTTTAAGACGGTTTAGTTTCTGGACGATGCATTGGGAATATGCCGAAAAAAGGACATCGCTCTTATTGCCTTGGAATTCCGAATGATAGATTCATAATTTTAGGGACTTTTAGCATCCTGAGCCTCCTTAACTAAAGGAAATTTGAATTGGAAAAACAGTATTCCGGACAATAATGGTGTTATTTACAAAACAAAACAAAAAAAATGAGATCGGCGAACCGATCAAAACGCTTTATCGACAATTTAATCAATTATTAAAAGGTTAAAGCACTGACCTAAAGAATGTGAATTTTGGAAAAATGATTTGAGATTCGAAACCTCTATCCTGAAAATCCTTTCCAAAATGCGGTTGGATTTTTGATCAGAGACTTACCAAAGCCACAGTACGGGCATAAGGAATCCGAATTTCGGAAAAATTATTTCAACAGTTTTTTAACAATTTTTCAACAAAATTCAACATTCTTTTTTCACTCACTGCTTCTGAATCGCTGAAACGATTTGGCTCAAAAACTAATCAGCTTCTACATTTCACTCCACCAAAAAATTGCGGAATCGGTGCAATGGAACCACGGCAGAATAGTTGGTATTAATTATTTAATTCGTTGCTGTTAAGAGTGTAGGCTTTTTGCTGACAAATGCTTGCAAATACTCGCTTAAAACTCCGGTATTTGCAATTTATAATGGTGGGTTGGACAAGCGATTTAAAATGATTCTAACAGCGCGATCATGCAATAAGGCGACAAATTTCCCTTCAACAGTTTTGACAAAGAACCTGCACAACACCATCTATCCCACTTCCAGTAAACTACAATAACTGTTCTAAATGGTTAATACCTTTTTTTTTTTTTTTTTTTTTTTTTTTCTTCACAAAAAAAAAAAAAAAAATTAGTTTTACTTTTTTACAAAAAAAAAAAAAAAATGGTTTTTATTTGCAGAATAAATGAAAAATAAAAATAAAAACGCTTCCGCGAAAGAATTTTTTATGAAAACGGCCCGAATGTGAAAAAATAGGTCCCAATATTTTTTTTTTTTTGGTGACCCTAATACGCTTCCGTATGTAATTATTCTGTTTAAAAAAAAAATTTTGAAAGTGCCACATTAAAATTGGTGAATTCATTTCCTAAATAAAAATGTATTTCGATTTTTTTTTATTTTTTTTTAAAGTCTGTTAAAAAAAAAAAAAAAATTAAAAATAAAATTGTGATTTTGTTGTGCAATAAAAAATTTCCGGAAAAGAAGGAAAACGGAAATTAAAAACTGTAATTATTCTGTTTAAAAAAAAAATTAAATAATACATATTATTTTTTTATTGTAAAATACGAAAATTGTATTAATGTTGTTTGATTTTATTCCCCTATATATTTTTCCTTCCGACTATTTGGGAATAAACTGCAAAAGAGATTTCCACAACTTTTTTTTTTTTTATAGCACTTACGTATTAATGAGCCCTAATGCTTTTGCACTTTCATTCCCGGATACCAGAAGGGTACCCCCCTCTCTCCCAACGTCCTCCTCATAGCCCCTCAGGGCAGCAGTAAATTTTGGAGGATATTGGGGAACTTCGCATGAATCTAATTCCTGTGTCTGAATCCCCTAAAAACTTTAATTTTCCTGAATTCCCAAGTTTAATTATTGGAATGTTGCTGAATGCATTTCCCATGCAATTCTTAATGTAAAGCAACCTTCCAATCAAACTTTTGGGTAAGGTCTGTGGGGACTGAAACGGTGTAGAAGGAAAAAAGGGGAATCCAAAAAAGAAGGTGAAATGGGATACAGTAAGACAAACGTCTTACTGGACCAGAGTCCTAATGACATAAGGCGATTTCCTTAGGAAATCATGCTTGTTTTATACCGTCGATGTTTTGAGTGACTCAAAACATAGGCGATATAAACATAATAAGGAAGGACAGGATGGTTGTGTTTTGACAACATGCAAAGTGGGATATTCATATACCACAGGTCTCACAAAAGACTTTCAGGGAAAAAAAAAGTTAAAGTTTTCCGGGATTCGGACTTTAAATCCGATTCATGCGAAGTTCCTTAATGTCTTCCAATATTTACTGCTCCCAGGGGGGGCGTGGAGGGGGCTGGGGGGGCGAGGGGGGTACCCCCCTAAAAAAAAAAAAAAAAAAAAGAGTATACATTCATATACATATAAAAGAAACTCTGATTTGCGTATACTTCGCTATACAATTCTATACAATTGTATAGATCCGGTATACACGAAATTCATGATACAAAAGTATACGCAAAAAAAGTATAGATCAAGTATACACCAAGTATACTTTCCGGGTCCCTGGGGTGGCCGAAAAATTTCGACCAGATGTATACTTTTACACAGAAAAGTATGGAAACATATGGAAATTTATACGTAAATATAAAATTGAATTCACTGGGTTATTATAAAAATACGTATTTTTCCCAACTCTATATATACCACACTCAAAAAAATGAATACTGGTCGCCAATATAATTTAAACTGGATTTTGCGCCTAGTTGAAAATTGATTAGCAGCCATTACAATTGTATTAGTCTCCAGTCAATTTTGTTTTCGAACTAGTCAAAGCGTCCAGTCAAAAATATATTACCCTACTATTTTTTTGAGTGCAGTTGCGCCCCACGGCCAATTTCCCATTTCGAAAATAGCACAGTTGCGCCCCGCGATTAAAATGGTCGGGGGACAGTTGCGCCCCATTGTTATTTTAGTGAAAGGGATTTTTAAGTATATTTTTATTTTCTTGTTAAAGCACCTATTGCTTTTTAATATTAAGCTCCATTTACTATTTTCGTGATGTTGAGGTGCGAAAATTTATGTATAAACTTATTCGAAATTTTATAAGTTTTAGAATTGGTTTAATATTTTAAGAAGCAGAGTGTTTATACTAGTTGTGTAATAAGCAATACGAGCTTCTTTAAAATTAAACTTTTTTAATTTACTCGCAATTTTTCTTGAACACATGAGCTTGAATTATTCGAAGATGCAATATGGCGGATGTGACAAAAGATCATAAAAAGCTAAAGCTGAATTAAAAAATATTAGATTGTAAGTTACTGTAATGGATTATTATCAATCCCGGCCGAAACGAATCCATCAATCCTTCACTTTTAAATACCAAAGAGCTAATTTTCAAAACGGCATAAGTGAATCTCATGACTTTTCAGCAGGTAGCAGCGACGGGGCGCAACTGTACCCTCTCCCTCATTAGACACGGGGCGCAACTGTCCGTTGCCCTCTGCTATAACCCCCGATTTGCCAATTTACAACCTTAAGCTTGGGCAAAGTGATTGACATGAATTCTAAAATTTCACTCACTGTAAATAAAAGAGCATGCCGTTCAAGCAGATAATCCCTGCACCCGTAATAAAAGGCACAAAACTGACCAAATATTAATAAAAAAAAAAAAAAAAAAAAAAAGAAAAGATACTGTAAAAAGGGTGTAAATTTTTTTACGTACCTCGGGAAGAAATCGCCTGTTTTTCTCCCGCTCGAAAAGTGTTTCTCGGTACGTAAAGCACCTTACTGCACTAGAATGAAAGAGACTTCTCACGTCTCAGCAAGTTGAACACCTCGGCTTCGCCTCGGTGTCTCAAATTCGTGCTTCGACGTGAAAAAAGTCTCTTTCATCTAGGGCAGTAATGTACTATTCCGACTATCATTGTGAAAGGGGTGATTGAACTTACAGGTATAAACCTGTAACCTTAAGGTGTAAATCTGAAGTGTTATACCGTTTTTACCGAATTTTATACAAAGAACCGAAGGAATATAAATTCTTCAAGGCTTAGGGTGATTGTACTTTCAATCTTTCATAGTGATAAAAAATTTTGACCACTATAAGTGAAAATAATCACTTTAAATAATATAAAATCCGAAGAAAATTTCAGATTTTGTCACCCCCCTAATAGGTTGTACCCGGGGCGCTCCGCCCCCTCCGCCCCCCCCCCTCAGTACGCCACTGGAACCGGAATCCGACCTGACCCGCAAACATTTTCGACCCCCTACCCTAAAAAAAAATTAATTTCGTCGAATACAAAAATAGCTGCGGGTCAGGCAGAACTAACAGAAAAAACTTTTTTTCTTTTGGAAGAAAGAAAAAAAAAAAAGGTTCAGCGATGGAAAATAATTTTTTTTTTTGTTATAGGATGGTGTTGGCCAGGATCATCCAGCTATTTGGATTTTTTTCCAGAAGTCCGAGAGTATTATGCTAGTAGATATCTTCTCGAAAATTACCAAGGATCCACACGAGATTTGTACATTTGGAACGACATGAACGAACCCTCTGTGTTTAGCGGTCCGGAATCCACAATGCCTAAAGACCTCATCCATCATGGATGTTGGGAACATAGAGATGTCCATAATGCTTTTGGATTTTTTCATGTAAGTTTCAAAAAATAAAATCCAGAACATATTTGTACTTATTGCCAACGGGGAAAAAATATTGTAAAGTTAGGAGTGCAAAGTTTTTTAATGCCAGTTTTGGAAAGCAAAACTTTTAAAAAGTTAACCGGAATTTTAAAAACTTTAAATTGAAAAGTTTGTTTTCTGACCAAGGCCGTAAAAATTTTTAAAAAATTAGCAGCACAGGTGCACCGGCGCTTAAAATATCCCATTGAATCAATAACGATTAAATTCTTAAAAAATTGCTTTTCATTAGAAACTGCTTTATAAAATTTTTTTGGTTTTTAATGTTGCAGACATTATCTACATTTGAAGGGTTGCTTCGAAGATCGCAAGGAAAATTGCGACCTTTTATCCTAACTCGTTCTGCTTTCGCCGGCTCACAAAGATATGTCGCCATTTGGACTGGAGATAACATGGCATATTGGAGCCATTTGAAAATAACGATCCCAATGTGCTTATCCTTGTCTTTAGGCAGAGGCGGATTTACAGACGTGCGGCCCCTAGGCAGTTTGAAGCGTGGCCCCCCAGCCTTATCTAACCTGTATTTTTTTTAAATTCACCTATTTTTAAAATATCTTCTTCCTTGCTTTTACGGCAGCAAAGTCATCAATAATTGCCTCAAAATCTAAAGTTGACAACATTTCTGCGTTGGAACCAAAAGCTCCTAAACTTGAAAGCCTTTCTTGACCTATTGTACTCGGAAGAAATTTTTTAGTCTATTTAATACGCTAAAAGATCTTTCTCCACTTGAGTTAGAAGGTAAAATAATTAAAAAAATTCTCAAACAGACGTCCATATTAGGAAATGAAACGATTAAATTTTTTTTGCGAATAATTTGTAATAATCTTTTAGGATTCAGAGAGAAGTTTTTTGTTTTTGAACTATTTTGATTTTCTTCTAAATCTAAATTTAATAAAAAGTCTCGAAAATGAATGGATTCTTCTACAAAATCTTTATCTAAATTTCCCGGGCAGGACTTTTTAATTTTATTTTGAATTTCATCATTAGATAACGAATATAAACGATATAAAAATCCAAACAAACGATCAGTTTCCGAATATGCACAAGCTCTTTTTTCAAGTTCCGCACTTAATTTCAAGGGTCCGAAGCTTGAAAAGTTCGGCCGATGCCGATCGAATTTTTTTCAATCGGCAACGGCATCGGCATCGGAATCGCGAAGTTGTTGGTGCCAGCATCGGCATCGGCATCGGTGCTGACACCAGCACTGGCATCGGAATTAAAATGTCGAAATTTAAGCGGTTTCACGATTAATTTATATTTTTGAAAAAGCAAAACTGTTTATAAGGCTGTTTGATTCATAAAATAATATTTTAAAAAACGTGAAGAATGGCTCTACGATTTTTTCTACTAAAATCGGAATCAAAGGCGTTCCGATGCCGGCGTTGATTACATCTGATGCCGGCATCGGAAGTAACGAACGGATGCTTATTGGCGTCGGCATCGGCATCGGATTCGGATTCGGACCCCTGGTATTTGCCTCTTTTTTTGTAAAACACTTTCAGTGGTACATAACAATAAAAACGACTTAGGTACAGCCTTTAAAAAAGTTTTTTACTCTTCAAAAAATTTTTTTGCAGTTTGAGATTTTGAATTTCGTATTATGTCGTAGCTCTGCACAGATAGTATCAAATTACCAATACATGAGCGCGGCCCCTTCGAGAGCTGCGGCCCTAGGCAGCTGCCTACTGTGCCTAGTGGTAAATCCGCCTCTGTCTTTAGGAGGCTTATCCTTCTGCGGTGATGATGTGCAGGGATTTTTTAGGAATCCAGATCCGGAATTATTCGCCAGATGGTACCAAGTAAGCACATTCTTCGGTTTTTTTTTTTTTTTTTTTTTTTTTTTTTTTTGCAATTTTGCTAAATTTTTAACTTTTTATTATTTACAGGCTGGAGATTTTCAACCGTTTTACAGAGCTTATTCCCATATTGATACAAAACGTCGGGAATCATGGTTAATGGGGCAGACAACTACTGATCTCATTCGAGCTCCGCTTAAAAAACGTTACAGCTATTTACCGTTTTGGCGAGCAAGAAATGAACGCTAACTTAGTTATGCGACCTCTCTGGACGGAATTTACTACGGAAGAGGCCACTTTCACCATCGACGATGAGTATTTATTGGGAAGAAGCATTCTAGTGCATCCAGTGACCGATCAAGGGGCAACATCAATTCAAGTCTATTTCCCAGGAGTTAATGAAATTTGGTATGATGCTGACACATTTGAAAAATTTACACGGAATGGAAATGTTAAGATTCAAGTCGATATGGAAAAGGTATTTTTTTTGCGTGATGTTATAAAAAAAATAGGCAAAAAAAAACATGCTTTCAAATTTTGCTTTTTAGATTCCAGTTTTCCTGCGAGGTGGTTCTATTATACCTAAGAAGGAACGAATTAGAAGGTCTTCTGCGTTAATGAGGAACAATCCTTATACACTCATTGTGGCTTTAGACGTTAACGTAAGGCAACAACTTGTTTTTTTGTTTTTTTTCTCCCAACTTTTAATTCATGTATTTTTTTTTTTTTTTTTTCCAAATTAATTCGGTAAAATGTACAAATAAACATTTGTAACATGTACATCTTTTCTTGCCGAAACTCATGACCCGATTTCTTTTTTCTCTTACGACTATTTATATTAAAATTCAGATTCAGATTCATTTCCATTTTTTTCCCGGTATTTAATAGTGACCGCAAAAAAAAAAAAAAAAAAAAAAAAAAAAAAAATCCTTGGAATTCAATAATCTTTCTTTCTCGGATTCGCACGCAAAACTGAAAATAAAAAATGCGGCGAAAAATGTAAACAGAAAGGCGGCATAGCAGGTACTTGAAAAACAGAACCTCTGGATTTTTATTTTCGCGGAACAAGTGTAAAAGAAAGTGCATACAAAGGAGTTTCGGATTTTGTCAAAAAAGTTTTATTGCCCTCAATTACAAATAATACAGCCAGCACCCTCCAGGAACTCATTTCATGATATTTATGCGAAGTCACGTACTAGTCCAAACCGATATTGACAGTTCAATTTCTTAATATTTTGCAAAAAAGATTTTTCGTTTTTTTAGTTTTCAAAATAGCGTAATTCAATCAATTTTTCGGCAATTTATAAGGCGCCTTTTTTTTCTGTAATTATCTTTGACGCCCTTTGAGAGAGCGCCCAGGAGGGCGCTCTCTCAAAGGGCGCACCGGGAAATTTCCCGGTAAACCTATGGGCCAGTCCGGGCCTGTGACTCTGTATCATTTCGGGAATTGTTTAGCTTTAGTTTACGTACCTTATTATCTAACATACAAGTACTCAGGGTTGTAAGTTAACTTTTATCTTATTATTTCAAAATATTATGTATGATTTTAAATTTTAAGTATTTTTTTTTTTTTTTTTTTTTTTTTTTTTTTTTTTTTAGATCTGAGTATGGTGCATTTTGGAAATGCATTCTAGCAGGGATGATGTACATGCTGACACAGTTATGTAAAATGATGATTTTGGCAACATTCTTTCCCACTGCAGAAAACGCTGAAGGATTTTTTGGGGAGTTTTTAAAATCAAGTGTAGACTTAGCAGATTTGGTTGGAATCTTCATAGTATTGTCAGGCATTCCAGGAAAAGGGCATGCAAAAGTATTAACTGCTGGAGTAGGCTGGGCCCCAGGTGTTAGTGATATCAATGGTACAGCATGTAAACAATGTGAAAACAGTATGTAAACAGTGATAGTAAAAAGATATATTAAAAACAGCATGAAAACTTTTCGTCAACGCGCTGTTCACATGCTATTAATTTTTTTAAAAATCTTCAAAACGTTTTTACTATCATTTTACTTTCATCATGCTGTAAATTTATAATCTTTTTTTTAAAAAACAGTTATTCAAAATTCTTCAAATCTCCATCATATTTTTACTATCATTTGACTTTCATCATGCTGTAAATTCAATATTTTTTTTTCTTACCAAATGAAAAGAGTTAAAAAAAAAAAAAAAAAAAAAAAAAAAAAAAAGAAGGAAGATGCTTTTTACCCCAGACAACAAGAACAGTGTATACACCAAATTTACACGGTGTAAATGTGGTGTATTTCCACCGGATAATACCCGGGTATTTTAAGACTTTTTACACGGTATTTATCCGAAAAAAAAAGGTAAAACGGTAAAAAAGAAAAAAGGTAAAAGTGTTGTTTTAGTAATAGTCGAGGCACCTGAGCCGTGACTTCAGCTGTTTTGTAAATTTTGGGTCCAATTATAATATTTTGGGTTTTAATTTCCCTGTAACAAGCATAAAGACTTCACATTTTCGTGAATCTGACTTTAGATTTGGATTTTTCGGATCGATAAACCCCTAGATGCAAAATTTTATCCCTCTAGCCTTATAAATAAACGAAATTTCAATTTTTTTTTATATATCCTGGCGAAAGCTTGTATTGTAAAAACTGAAAATCTCGTTCTAAAAATCAGGATTCAGCCCAAAAATTCTGATTTTTGTATTTTTATATTGTATTTAGCCTATATAGGATCATCAAGTTGAGACATTTCGGAATTTCGATTTTGGAAGGAAGATATTAGGAGTGGTGGGTTTTGGCGTACAGTTTGCTTTGTGGTTCAGTTATATATGCAAACTCAAGTTTAAAAAAAGTCAAATTGTTAATGAAGCTTTTGCAGAACCAGGGGGGTGCAACTTATATGGGAGGTTTGGTTCCGGCGCGAAACTGAAATCCCACTGCCTTGTATGACTTGGATGACATTTGTAGAATGCGGTGATTTGTTCTCCTCGTGTTTTTATCAAAATGGCTACCATAATAGAGTTACTAATATATATTTGTCTGATGGGAATTTGGTTTTGTACTTCATTTAAAGGATTTTAAATGAAATGTAGAATTTGACGAATCGAGATTGATTCCTAGAATATCACTTTGTTTAAATTATATACTTTGGATTGAGGATTTGTTGTCAGTTTTAAATATTGCAGGGTTGCTTATGGTATTGATATAAGATCTGGTTCCGTATGTATTTATTATTTACTTGCTTCCTCAAAAGGATGGAAAATACTGGCAACCGAAATTGATGAAGAAAATTCAGATCTAGCCCAAAAGAATGTAATAAAAAATAATTTTCAAAGTCAGATTAGTCAAGGATTTGAATAATTTTTTATTAAATGTGCTCAAAAATGATGAAGTGTTTGATTTGTTTTTAATTAATTTCATTTGGAGCTTCAGTGACTTAGAGAAGTCAACATTGTGATGCAAGTGAAAGGACTTATGGTAAGATTTAATGAGGACTGCCATTTGGGCAGATTTTTTATTTTCTGACTACATGTAGTCAGTATTTTATTTTAGTCATAATTTACATAATTAACATAATTAACATAATTTTTTATTAGTAGTCATAATTTTTATTTTTTCAGGGCTTCAGGATTCTGGATTCAGTCAAGGATTTTGATAAACTTTTATTAAATGTGCTCGAGAATGATGAAGTGTTTGATTTGAACTTACTTTATATCTTTTGAAACTGCAGGGACTTCGAAAAGACAACATTGTGATCCGAGTGAAAAGACTTATGGTAAGATTTAATGAGGGCTGCCATTTGGACAAATTTTTTTATTTTCTGACTACATCAATTTTATTTTTTCAGGGTTTCAGGGTTCTGGATTCAGTCAAGGGCTTTGATCAATTTTTATTAAATGTGCTCGAGAATGATAAAGTGTTTGATTTGTAGTTACTTTATATCTTTTGAAACTGCAGGGGCTTAGAGAAGACAACATTGTGATCCGAATGAAAAGACTTGTGGTAAGATTTAATGAGAACTGCCATTTGGACAAATTTTTTATTCTCCTACTACATACATTTTATTTTTTCAGGGCTTCAGGGTTCTGGATTCAGTCAAGGGTTTTGATCAATTTTTATTAAATGTGTTCGAAATTGATGAAGTGTTTGATTTGAACTTAATTTATCTCTTTCGAAACTGCAGGGACTTAGAGAAGACAACATTGTGATCCGAGTGAAAAGACTGATGGTAAGATTTAATGAGGAATGCCATTTGTACAGATTTTTTATTGTCCAACATCATAAATTTTTTTGAAAATTTTCTTGAATGAAAAAATGACAAGCCGTCAGATATGTTCAGCCATTGGCTGTACCACATCCAAGGATAGATGTCCTGATAAGACACTTCACAGGTTTCCGAAGGATGATATAGTGTGCAGACAATGGGTGAACATTTTATGTGACAACAATCTGCTCCCCCTAGTAAATGTTCTTCACGATTCTCATAGAAGAATCTGTGCAGACCATTTTAAAAAATCCGATTTCATATGGCAGGGTTGCAGATTGGTGGTCAAAAGAGATGCAATCCCAATACCCAACCCAAAGAAGACAGATTTAAATAGGGTTATTGAGATTGCAGATGAAGTTAACCTCCCTACCGATCAGAGTTCTCATTCCTGTAGGAGTATTTTTAATGTATGGACTGATCATGATTATTGCATTTCAAATACTTGTGGTCCCTCCCGAGTAAAAATTCCCATAGAAAATCGCGATAGAAAATTATGAATACCCATATGTTTTATGAAAAGTGATAAAAATGAATGAATCACGATAAAATTCCATCGCGCTCTGGTTTAGGATCTATGAGCAATCATAGGACACTTATGAAGAACGATAGGAACGCTAAACGGACGATAAGAGGGCTATAGTTCGTGATAAGTTTATGGTTGCTCTGTTTATGAAAAATCATTGATTTTATGAATTCAGAAAACGTCATAAAAGCAATGAAAAACGATAAAATTGTATGGATGCGGAGCGATAGAATCTATGAGTTACCATAAAGCTGTGATTTGAGTGGATTGTATCGTGAATCATAAAATAGTATGAAGAAAAATGCTATGGATCACGATAAAATTTTATCAATTGCGATAAAAGTTATACCAAAGTAAATTTCATCGGAAATCATACAATTTTATGAGGAAAAATTTATTGGAGCGCGATAAAATTTTATGTATTCTCATAAGGTTTAGACCATGTTAAATTCTTATTGCGAATCATAAAATTGTATGAAGAAAAATGCTATGGATCACGATAAAATTTTATCAATTGCGATAAAAGTTATACCAAAGTAAATTTCATCGGAAATCATAAAATTCTATGAGGAAAAATTTATTAGAGCGCGATAGAATTTTATGTATTCTTATAAGGTTAGACCATGTTAAATTCTTTTTATAGAAATAGGAAAGGTCTTCCTTTACAATTCATGCATTGAATGTATAAAAGAAATATCTCAATGAGTAGAAAGATATAAAATAATGCCTTTCTTTGATTGAGGCGTGTTTTCAAAATAAGATGGTTTTTGTATTTACTTTGCAAAAAGGTCGTCTCACCGATTTCTTTATGAAGGAACCCTCAACTCTTCTTATTTATGATCTTCATAATGGTTGACAACCTTTTTAAAAATCCTTAAATCCCAGGTACACGGTTTGCATTGAAAACTTACATTTTTTTTTAGTTAGATTCGTGGATTCGTGCTAAAATGTATACTTTAATTTTACGCAATTATATTTGGAAAAATCGTTTTTCTTTTAAAACTCTGGCTTTAGAGAAATTTCCAGTTTCGGTTTTTTTGCCAGAAAGTGAGCTGATAGTATACAATAATATACGGATATTTTTTTTAAAGGATTCCGGATGCTTTTTCTTAATTAGATAAGTATATACCGCTTTAAATTTATTAATCTTAGGGGAGATCGACATTGATACTTTGTGCCAATTTTTATTGAATATTTGCAGGCCGCACCTTCAAATTCGCCAGATATCCAAGAAAATTCGAAGCAAATTAAATTAAAATAAATTAGATTAAATCAAAACTAGAAAAATGTAAGTATACCACCTGATTTAAAAAAAAAAAAAAAAAGTGATTGGTAATAGCTATTAAACGTTCCGATTTTTCTTTCAGATATGTGGATTGGTTTCTTAAATAACGATCAACTTCATGAGCATACTTTAAAGCAATTAACGACTTTTATGGAAGGACAGAAAAAAATTAATTAAATGAAGGACAATATGTTATTTACGACTGGTGAAAATAGTGAAAAAACAACAGCAAAAATAGTGAAAAAATAAATAAAAAATAGAATAAAAATTATGAAGAAGAACAATATTGTGTTTAGTGAACACTGAACAGTGAACAGTGAGTGATAAATTAATTTTAATCAGAGTGATTAATGAAGAATAAATTAAATAAATTGTAATAAATTAATAAAATTAACTTGGTCTAATCTATGGTTCCTGTTTGTCTTTCTACATAAGAAACGCGATACACTTATGGCTCGTCTCTATGGTTTATTATTGAGATAGCGATAGGTCTATCGTATTTTACGCCAAAACCGTATCATAAACCTTATAGATTCCCATAAGTTTATGACTTAATGATTTTATATGGAATCATTAAAATCGCGATAAGTCTATCGTTTATACCATTTTATACCGCACCATATAACTAATGAGTATTCATAAGTTTTATAATGAGTATTCATAAGTTTTAATTTTGGATAAGTACAGAGATGAATCAGAAAGAGAGTCTCTTCTTCGGGATGAGTTTCAAAATTGGAGTCCTTTCCTTCCTAGACGACAATTAGATTTTTCTCCGGTTGTACGACGTGAATTTGAGGATCAATCCGGTTTTACATCGCCGGATACTCCGAATTTCCCGATAACATTGAAGAAACCAATACTCACCACTGGAAATCTTTCACCTGTTTCATTGGAAATGAAAGGGAAAAGCACGAAACGGAAACGGAAAATGAATATCATCAGTAAAGTGCAAGAGCGTAGACCGATTGCCATTTTGAAGAAAAAATTGATCTTGAAAGAATTCGGGTACAGCAAGGGTGACATGACGCCGAGAAAAGAACAACTATTCACGACTGCACAGAAGTACAAGAAAGCCTTAAAAAGGCTACAAAATAAAAATTGCAAGATGGCTTTGCAATTACGAGAAAATGTACTGAACCCGTTGAAGGCTGCTTATCAGCATAACAACCTGTCGCCTTTGCTCCTTCAACTAATAAAAGGAGAGTTAAGAAATAGAAATCGGAAGGCAAATGGCAGAAGATGGACAACGGAGGAAAAAAGTTTAGCGGTTGCACTATATAAAAGAGCTCCTCGTCATTACAACTTTTTGAGGGAGTTAATGTGCTTGCCCTCAAAAAGGCTTGTAATTGAGCACCTGAATAAAATCCCGTTTGAAGTGGGGATTAACGCGGAGATTTTCAACCACTTAGGGAAAAAAGCGGAATTTATGGATAGGAGAGATAGAGGTTGCACGATGGCATTTGACGAAATGGCGATTGAACCGTCATTGCAGTATAATCCTGCAAAAGACTGGGTTGACGGCTACGAGGACTTAGGAAGCCAAGGACGATCATGCAAAGTTGCGGACCATGCTCTTGCTTTCGTGCTTCAAGGTCTCCGTAAGTCCTGGAAAATGCCCATTGCTTTTTTTTTTACCAGTGGCACTGTCCCCGCGATTGCCTTGAAAGGAATGATTAGGGAAATCGTTCCCGAGGTCCGAAAAACGGGTTTGGAAATTCGAGCCACCGTTTGCGACCAAGGGGGAACCAATCGTCGGGCGATGAGAGAATTGAAGCACGAAAGTGGGAATGCTGGACCCTTCTTTGAAATCGATGGGAAACGGATATACTTCATATATGATCCTCCTCATTTAATTAAAAACACGAGGAACATGTTTATGAAGTATGACGTTTCCTTGGATTCCTATAGCAAAGTAGCGTCGTGGTCAGTCATTTGCAGGTATTATGACCTTGATAGCGGGATTGGGAATTTGTCCCCAAAATTAACAAAGGCCCACATTAAGCCCGTTGGAAGGGAAAAAATGAAGGTGAAGTTTGCCGTTCAGATTTTAAGCCATACGTCGGGAGCGGGTATAAAAACTTTTGTCACATTTAAAAAATTACCACCGGAAGCCTTGTATACGGCGAATTTTTGCTTTATGTTTGACAAACTGTTTGACTCCTTCAATGGAAGTTCAAAATCTTCAAAAACTCATTCTCAGAAGAAAAAATTCTAGAAGTTGTAGCAGTCAATTTTTTTCTAACTGATCACAAGTTAACACTTGTATCTGCATATAGATCTCCTAAATTTACAAACAATCACTTAAACAGTTTTTTTAATAAACTTGAAAACCTTTTAAATTTTCTATTTAAAAAAAATAACAAAATTATCATAGCTGGTGACTTCAATATTAACCTAATGGAAAATAGCAATAGAGCCAAAGAGTTACTGCGCCTAGTAAAAACTTTCAACCTGTCTTCTTTTGTTAACAATCCCACGCGAGTTACTCGTACATCCGCTACATGCATTGACCATGTGTATTCCAACTTAATGCCTGATGAGCTTTTCGCAAATACAGTCGATACAGTCATATCTGATCATTTTGGTAATATCTTAAACCTTCCTCTAACAACAATAACTGAACACAATTTTATTTATAAAACCCTTCGATCTTTCAAGGAACAAAACTTTGATACATTTCGTGGTCTAATGATAACATATGATTGGAATCATATTTACACCAGTGACTCAAGTATTACACTTAAATTTACACAATTTTTTAATGTCATTAAAAACTTTTATAACAATGCATTCCCAAAAAAGACTATCAAACAATATTTAAATAATAAAGTGTCGCACAAAAAATGGTTCAACAATAAAATTAGACAAAAACGCGATGAAATTAGGCAACTTAAAAAAGACGTAAAAGCTTTCAATATTGAGGCCTTAGAAGCGAAGCTTAAGGTGGAACAAAAATCATATAAGGGTCTAATTATTAATACACAAAGGTCATATATCTCAACCAAAATATCCAAAGCGTCCAATAAATCAAAGGCTGCATGGGATATAATTAATACCTTTCGAAATTCTGATAAGCAAAACAAACAAAAAGAACTTGTTTTAAACATCAATGGCACTAAAACTGATGATATGACACTAATCACCAACCACTTTAATAACTTTTTTACTAATTGTGCCACATCAAATAAAAGCTCAATCCCGTCGTTTCTTAATAAAATAAAAAATGTCAATAATTGCCTTACTATTGACGAATTTTCCAGACAAGATATTGAGGATGCCATAAAAGCTCTAAAAAATAAAAAAACAATGGGGGATGATGAATTCTCAATTGACTTTATTACAACCTTTCTTGACATATTCATGGATCACTTACATTTTTTTTATAACAGTTTTTTAGATACTAATATCTTTCCTGAAGAACTAAAAATAACTAGAGTTAAACCTTCATTCAAGAAAGGGGATCCCACTGACCCTAACAATTATCGTCCCATCAGCCTTACGTCAGCTTTTTCAAAAATTTTCGAAAAATTAATAGCCAACAAAATAATTCCTTATTTGGATGAAAATGATATTCTTTTTGAAGGACAATTCGGTTATAGAAAATCAAGATCCACTTCTGACGCCATTTTTTATACAGTTAATAAAATTTTAAAATCCTTGAATGAGGGTGAATCCATTGCTGCCGTTTTCCTTGATTTAACAAAGGCATTTGATAGAGTAGAGTACAATATTCTGCTTTTCCTCCTCAATAAGATTGGTTTTAGTGAGAAACTTATTACCTTAATTGAATCTTTTTTGAAGGGTCGTAAACAATATGTCTTTTCTACTAGTAATAACAAAGAATATAGATCCAATATACTAAGCCCAACCTGTTCTGTGCCACAGGGTACGATTTTAGGTCCGTTATTTTTCCTCATATACATTAATTTTTTACCAAATCTTGCTGGCCTTAAAGATATTTGCATGTTTTGCGATGATAACACACCATTATTTAAAAATCTTTTTAATAATAATAAAGAAAATAATGCACTCTTGAACGAGTACATAAAAAACCTAGCTGACATTAATCTTGCGGTTAATAAAAGAAAAACTAATTTTATTAAATTTAAATCTAGTTATCACCCGAAAAATAATAATAATGACCAAGTCAAGTTTGTAATCAACAATGAACAGGTGGAGCAAGTCCAATCAACCAAATTCTTAGGAGTACATATAGACGAACATCTTAATTGGAATACCCATATTGAACACTTACAAGGAAAACTTGCCACATCCCTTTTTATATTGAGAAGAATTAAAACTTATTGTGATAAAAAAACTTTACTAATAGCTTATCACTCAATCTTTCATACTCACATTAATTATGGAATTATTAACTGGGGTGCTACGTCAAACGATAATATGAATAAAATCTTAATCTATCAAAAAAAAGCAATAAGAGTAATTGAAAACATTAAAGATATTACAACCTCCTGTCAAACCTTTTTTATAAAAAATAAAATATTGACTGTATATGCTCAATATGCTCTAGAAGTCCTAAAATACATTCACAAAAACATAGGGAACTTAGAAACCACAGAACCTAAACACACCTACAATACCCGTAATAAACATTGTATTCAACCCCAATTTACTAGGCTGCAGTTAGTATACAACTCTTCTGAGAATTTAGGACTTCGACTTTACAATTCTTTAAGTGCCCCCATAAAAGAACTGTCAGAAAAAAGATTCAAAAAAGCTGTTAAACATCTTCTGATAATGGCTGCCCCATACAGCATTAATGAGGTCAGTAGGTGTCTTTCGGAAAGTAAACTGCTCAATAATTGCTAATTCAAAAATAATTGTTGACAAGTTCCAAAACATATATTGTATTAATGGAATATATTTTTTAAATAAATAAATAAATAAATAAATAAAACGACCGATGGATGGAAAAATTTACCGCACGTGTTTACATTCGCAATCGGAACATTGGAAATTGTGGTCCTATATGAAAGATTTTTTGGATACCAAAAAAAAGCGAATGATGTATCTCGATAAGAGTAAGGAGAAAATAAAACGAGTCATACCACCATCACAAGGGGGGTGGGTCCAGTCCATAGAGGCTGCAAGTGGACTCTTCAATGACTTGTCGCAAGAAGGAATGATTTATTTAAACATGCGAAACCTAAATCAGGATAAAGTGGAAAATCTTTTTTCGGAAATTAGGCAACATGGTTCTCGCAACACGAACCCAAACTCTCAACAATTTTCAGCTGCCTTAAAGACTTGCATTATTAACACCATGGCTTCGGGGAAGTCGAAATCGTCAAACTGTGAGGCAGACGACGGAACTTTACTGACAAATTTGAATGATTTCCTCTCACAATCCAAAAATTCAGGGAAAAGGAAAGGCACTTCTTTGGGGGGAGGTAGTACCATGGGGGGGTGTGAGGAAAATGTAACTTTTTCTAATGCATTGACCATTTCAGAATCCGAGGAAAACCGCCTGGTAGAACACTATTCCTCGCATAGGCAAAGCTTTACTTACATTTCTGGTTTCGTTGTGAAGCGCGTATGTCAGATTAAATCCATAGCTGTTTGCGAGGAATGTAAAGAAGCTTTAATTGCCAAAGAATTCGTTTCTGTTGATTATGTTTTTATTTCAGAAAAGGAATATAGGGACTACACAAAATTACTTCACTATCCTACTAGAGATATGATCAATGCAGCAATCGATTGCGTGAAGATATTCTACTCTGGACAACCAGCTGAAATTTTTCAGCAGTCTTTTCCACAAAAAAATTTAATCAAAGGAATGGTGTCCAGGATGAAAGATGAAGTTGAGTGGAATTGGATGAAATGTCGCGATCACAAAGTCATGGTTGCTGAAGAGCTGGCCACAAGCGTGTGCCGAATATTTATAAAAGCCTGGTGCAAAAAATTTAAAGTTGCACTCAAAGAATTCCGGCAGCAGGAAAGAATAAGAAGACTTAAAGAAAGACAGGAGAAACAAGCAGCGAAGGGGAAAAATGCAGAGTCAGGGAATGCAAAAGAAAAATCTGCACAATCTGGGACTAATCCTGTAGGAACACTTAAAAAAACGCAGGAGAAGAAAGCAGTTAAGAGGACAAATCCAGAGGCAGGGAATGCAAACAAAAAGGTTGAACAAACTGGTCCGCCTGTAAAAAGGATGAGATGGACGAAGGAAACATGCCGGGACCTTATGAAATGTTATCTCAAGTCGAAACTCACCGGAGTAGACAATTGGAAGACAATGACCCATGATAGGTTTAAAATGATATATAAAGACTCTGATGTCACTGAAAGAAGGTTGGCCAGTGTTATCGGGGAAATTACAAGAGGGAAGCACCTTACTTCTTCAGAAATTGATCAAATAAAAGATGAGTTTACAAAGGAAAATATGCTGGCTTTGGCAAATAAGTGTAAAAAACAGTAGGGTTTAGCTGTTGCACGGCCGTATTCTTTACGACCTTTCACATTTCATGTTTATTATAGTTTTTTTTTTTTTTTTCTTTAATTTATGATTTCTCTTTATTTTATTTAGGTTTTTATTTAATTTCATTTATTTATTTATTTATTTATTTATTTATTTATTTATATATTCATTTATTTATTGCCTTTATTATTCTTATGATTCTGTTTTTCTTGTTTCAGACGGAATTACTTATTTCAAGGCTCGTCTTTATGAGGCTGTCCGCATACAAAACATATTTTGAGGACACTTTTTGAGGACACTTTTTGGGAATGAGTTGTTTGGAAACCTGTAAGGATGGAAGGACCTTTCAGGGAGTTGTCGAGCAAATATTTCCCGATGTACTTTTTTCCAAGTATTTTCAAGGATTTCTGGAGGAATCATTTTTGACGGTCGTATCATGCAGGACTATGCTTTGCAAAGGTACTTTCCAAGGACTTTTCAGGAGTCTCTTCACAACTTTCTAACTTTCGTACAAAGATTTGTAACGGATTCAATAGGAGTTTGGTCATGATTTTCAAGGAGTTTTCAGTATCTTTCCAAATTTTTATAAGGACTTCTAAGGATCTGTCAAGGAGTATTGTGGAAACTTTTCTGGAAGGACATTTCGTAAACATTGATTGAGTAACTTTGGGGCGATTCAAGTATTACGTACGTACGATTTGGGCTATTTTCAACCCCCTCGCCCCGGTAGTAAGGAAAAATAGGCTTCCTCTTATGGAGATTTAACTTCAGTAATACATTTTCAAAGACCCCCTCCCCCTACCCTAAGTTGCTTACGTAATACTTGAATGATCCCTTTTCAACTATTTGGAAAAAAATTTTTAAGGGACTCAGCAGTTTGTTTGTCGGAACAATTATGCAGTTATCTGAACTGTATTATTCTTACCTTTAAGAATTAAGAGAAATGTTTGCATTTTGTTTTGTAAATGTTAATAACCGCAGAAATATTTCATACTTAATTGCGTTGAAATTGTGAAAGTAAGAAAAATGTATTATTTTGGTTTCAGACAAGGGGTTGCTCACTCGGAATTAAAGTGCACACTTAATCTTGAATTACTTCTTATTATTTTGATTTACTTTATTTTTTTGGGGTTGAATTACCATGAATTTTCTTCCAATTACTTGTGAATTACCGCGCACTCTTTTTCGGCGAGTGAGCAATCTCTCCGTTTCATTTAAATTAATTTCAATCTTTTTCCATTTTTTTAATTTTTTGCAATTTTATATGGTGGACATTGTGGACATTAATTTGTTTTAATTTTACATTCTTAATTAATGTGTACCTGAATTTAAAAAAAAAGAAAGAAAGAAAAAGAATCTGTGATATTAAATGCAATAACAAGAAATACTGTTTTGGAAAAATATTTTTTTTTATCATTAAAATGTATATAACAGTTTTTGCGTTACCATATTTTTCTTTAAATCACTTAACCATTATTATTTCCATCCTTTTTTTACAAATAAAATAATGCAATGCAGCAGTAAAATAAAAAAAAAAATGAATATTCAAATTTATGGGGTGGAACCGCCAAAACGGGAACATTGTCATTCAGCGCTCTCTAACGAGTCGGATGACAACTATGACCGCCATCTTAGGCCTTTTCTTGTATCGTTTTCGGTAGAGAGCCTAGAAGCTAGGGTCTCAGTCTAGACCATAGTCTAGGCCATAGTCTAGACCACAGTCTAGACCTCAGTCTAGACCATAGTCTAGGCTCTCTAGTTTTCGGAACCAAACTTTACTATAGGAGTCACCGTTAACTGTATAAATATAGACCGTTCAGACAATAGTAAAAAAGTGAACCAACGAAAAGTTAAATTTTTAGTTTAGCGATCGCACTAAAGATGGCGCGTCAATACTTCCAACAAGGAAAAAAAGTCGTCAAATATCCTTTCGGTGGAAACATTTTATTGCGACCTGGGTACCTGCAGTTGTTAATCGATGTTAGGTCCAAATGTAAAAGTAACCGGCAACTGTACTTTAAGAAAACATCATGTGAGGTTAAAATCGTCAATTTAAGACCTTCTTTTTACAAGTTGAAGATATTTCGGGGGTGATGAATAAAGGATGGTCATAAATCGTTTAAAAGACAAAATTTGTGAATTTCATTATAGCAGTTAATGTTATGGTAGGTAACATTTTTATTCAGATGCCATTATTCCCCATTCAAACACATATTTAGAGTGATAGAGGAGCAGGGTCCATAAGGCCAAATTAGAGCCGGACTAGTAATTGTATTACAGGATTCGTGGAATGAGATTACAAAAAGTTATAATTTTATAATATTCCAGGATTCGTGTATAATGATGTTTCAGAACCTAAAAATTACTTGAGATAATTATAGGCCATGAACTTCAAGACCCCGCAAAATGAGGCTATGGGGTCGTCCATTTTTTACGTAACGCAAAATAGGCCACTATTTAACTTTCTCTCCCCTCTTGTAACACCCGTAACGCAACCCGTAACCCCCCCCCCTTTGTTATTTTACGAGTTCTAACCCCCCCCCCCCCTTTTGAACAATTTTTTAAATTTCGTTTTTAGAAGTCAAAAAAAAAATTTTCATCACTCAGTGCGGAAAACTTATTTTTCCGCAACGCAAGAACTGCAAAAGAATTACCCGTCGAGACCTTTTTAAAGCCCTCGCCTCCGGCTCGGGCCTCAAAATCGGCCTCGACGGACAATTTTTCTTTTGGAGCTCTTGTGTTGTAATATACTATTTAGTTTAATGATTTTTAAACAGTTTTTACGAGTTAAAAAATTTTCCTTTTTTTATTTTGAAGAATAACCGAGAAAAAATTTTTTAAAAGAGTGAAATAAATTGAAAATAATTTTATTATTGAAAATACGTAACACATAGCCCAACTCTCCCCCCTCCCTCACCCACCGTAACAATGCGTATTACGCATTGTTACGCAAACGCCTCCTTCGACCCCCCCCCCCCTTCCAGGCGTTACATAATACATGGACGATCCCTTTGGGAAAACGGTTATTGTAATATGTAGACAATTTTACAATGGGTTTCGTTAACTGACTAGGGCTGATAGCTGACAAGCGATTTATCAGGGAGCCTGAAAATCGGCTTTTTGGATCCTTTTTCTTTCTCTTTTTACTCCGTAAAAAGCACTTTCGCCGTTTCTGCTCTTAGATCCTGTCTTGCCATTTAATTAAAAAAAAAAAACGCATTTAAAAAAGAGTTGTAGCAGAAAATTCAGTAAGGTTTATTGCTTGATGAAAGGAAAATAATACAGCTAATAATGACGATAAAATGCAGGGTGCACTCAAAAAAATGAATACTGGTCGCCAATACAATTTAAACTGGATTTTGGAACCTAATGGAACCTAATTAAAAATTTATTAGCAGCCATTACAATTTTATTAGCCTCCAGTCAAATTTTTTTTCGGACTAGTCGAAGCGTCCAGTCAAAATATATTACCCTACTATATTTTTGAGTGTGGCATTATCGTCCAGTTAGTCAGTTTATTTACAGTCATATGCAGTATGTAACAGATAGATAAATAAATGAATATAAAGAAATAAAATAAAGTACAATAAAACAAAACTAGTACAGGAAGGCGACCTTTAAGTTTGTACGATAAAATTTACCGAAAATACATAATCCAATTAATAGCATTCGATAAAAATAATCCAAATCGATAAGTTTCCAGGTCTATGCCTAGTGTATAGGGCTCTACTGTACATTAGCTTTTGTATAAATACATCTGCAGGTTTGGTAAACTAGACCTGAAGATGAAAATTGGTGAGGTATTTTTAGATTTTGATTTAAAAAAATTTTTAAAAAAGTAAAAGAAAAACCAACTCCAGTGGTACTTAGGTATAGAAGGATGGTTACAGGCACGGACTGGGGCGCCGAGCTACCGGGAAAATCCCGGTGCACCTTCCTGGTTGTAGCACCCTTGCTCCTCTCATTCTTTTCCGTTCCCGACCATTTTTCCTAAAAAAAAATTCATTCCTAATCCGTTATTCCTAAAAATTTTGGTTCCTAAAATTTTTTTCCTAACCATCTTTATTCCAGATTTTTAATTTTCCTAAAATGTTTGAATTCCTGAAACAGTATTTCCTAAAATGAATATTTTTTATAAAATTTCCTAGAATGAAAATATTTTTTAAATCCCTAAGGGAATTTTAGGAAATTTAATTTTAGGGATTTTAGGAAAATTTATTTTAGGGACTTTAAGAAATTTCATTTTAGGAATCAAAAAATTTTAGGAAAATTAAAAATTAGAAAAAAAAATTAGGAAAACAATTTCAGAAACCAAAATTTTTAGTAAAATGAATTAGAATTCATTTTTTTTTAAGAAAAATGGATTAAAAATTTATTTCTTTAGGAAAATTGGATTAGGAACTTATTTTTTTAGAAAAAATGGTAGGAAATCGAAATCTTCTCTTCGATCAGCTTGTTCAGCATTTAAATTTTTGAAAAATTTGGCGCTCCTTCCAGTCCGTAGCTCGCGCCCTAAAAAATCCCCAGTCCGTGTCTGGATGGTATTCGAATCCGATTTTTTTAAAAAATAAACCCCCCCGAATCTCATTGCTTTTGTACGTAATAAGGCAAAAACTAATTTAGCATTTGGGACATCATATTTTTTTCGGAAATATGATGAACAAATTAAATAAACGTCGTCATTCTTGCAAAGAAATTGAAAAATAATCCTAAAACTTTAGGTGTGGAAGGAATCTTGAAAATTCGTATTTTTCGTTATAAGCAGGGGAAAAAGGTATGGGTAGATTTATACTAGCCAGTTTCAGAAAATTATTTTTTATGGCATGGATATTCTTTCGCTTTGAATATATTACTATGACAAAAGACATTGCATGTGCATTATAAGAATGACCCACCTTAAATGGTTGGTAAGTTCACAGTCCTTTCAATTTAAAATCATCTAAAAGAAATTAGGTACTAAATGCAAGTAGGGGTGTATAATATTTTTTTTGTCATAGTACTTTAACACGGGGACGCGGAATCCCTTTACCATTTTGGCTTCCCCTGGATTAACAACTAGCGACATCTGTTTTTCGAGTCCCTCAACTAAAAAACGATGCTAACGCTATCTGCATTTCGCGTCCCTTTCGTCGGCTCATTTTCTCCCATATGTCTGAACGGTCTATATTTATACAGTTAACGGAGTCACATCTCTACGTAGTCTTATAAGAGGTTTGAGATTGACGTCACGAGCAGAATGATTTTCGTTGTCCGCCATGACACTGTGCAAGCTCTTCGTAGCATAATATAAACATACCAATAAATGATCGATTTTAATATTTTTTTTTATCGCCTTTTAGCATTTTAGGTCTTTAAAATTATAGTAAAATGGTACATTGTTGTGTTGTTGGTTGCAGTAATAGATCCGGTCGCAACAAGGCTAGTTTTTTTCGCATTCCGGTTAAAATTAAAAACCGATGCAATATGTCTTATTGCATCGGTTATATATATATGAATTATCTTCTAAAAGACACAGTTTATGGTTGAACAGAATTTATCGTAAAAATTTGCAAGATGAAGACATTACAAAAGATAAAATTGTTTGTGATCAACATTTTATATCAGGTTTTTTTTTTTCCCCAAAAATTTTCTTGTTTTGCTTTTTTTTTTTTTTCTTTGCTACATCCAATTGTTAATTTTTCAGGTAAACCTGCGGACCTATTTGATGAACTTTCCCCTGATTGAACTCCTTCAATAGCTTTGGGTCACAATGGAATGAACATATAAGCAGTAAAACTTTCTGTTGATCGATATTTAAGGAAAAAGCAGAGAGAGGCAAAGGGAAAGGAATCGAAGCAAAAGGAGCAAGAAATGGAAATCATATCTGAACCGGATGCAAGTTCTGTTCCAGATATTTTTACTGAAGATGTTGACAGCCTAAAAAAAGAAATGCAAGCAACCCCTGAAGAGAATTTATTTCATGAAACTGAAATTGGGAAATTTAAGGCAAACTATAGCTACGTTTGCTATTCATGAAAAGCTATTGGGTAATTATATTGACAGCCTAAAGAAAGAATTACAAATGACGACTGATGATAATGTATTTCTGAGAACCAAATATAATATATTCCAAATATAATTATTAGTCCATCATTTAATATGGTGTATTTTAAACCCTGAAAAAATCCACCCGTAAAATAATTATGATAATCGAGAGATTTATAATTTCGCATTTGCTGCATACTATATGTATTATTTGAATTTACCAAATACTCCTAAAAAAAAAAAAAAAAATTAATAATTCAAAAAAAAGAATTAATACTCGTAGATATCGCCTCGACTTATATCCGGTAAATTCAAATAATCGCTCTTGGTTTGCTTTAAATCAGACTCGTAAGGATCCAGGCCTTTACAAGGTTGGATTTTTGCGGCATACCGATCCGAATCCACCCTTAATAAACTAGAAAAATAATTTTCATGAAATACAGCCATATCAGTCTCTTAGGTAAACATAAACCACATGCACAGTGTCATGGCTGCCTCAGTTTCGCGCGTGTTACCCCCACTTAAAATCGCAACCTCATTATTTGCTCTGTGCTACGTAGTTTTATTTGCTCTGTGGTTGTCTAATTTATTTTATATTTTAATGTTTTTATGTGCCTTGTGTTCTAGAATTTTATAAAAATGATGTCTGGTAAGTATCTTTTTTCGTCTACTTTTTTAATTAAAACTCAAGTCCGGTCATTGTGGCTTGATAACATCGTAAAAAGCAGAGGGTTATTTATGAACGATTACCGCCATTTCTTGTTCCGAGATAGGCTATTTTTAAATTATAAAAAAAATAGAAAGTGAAAGGCTCGTTTAGTTAAGTTTCACACATGTGGGAATTTTATTATACAAAATTTTATTTTATCAAACTCGGGCGAATGTAAAAGCTATCTTTGTTTCATAAAATAACGAATTTTTCAAGGTAGTGTCATGTGACTAACAGCAAGGGGAAACGTCAAAATATTTTTGACAATATTTTATGTTTTATGTATGAACATGTATTCTTGATGAATACATGTTTTCATTTGAATAATAACTTTTCGTTTCAATTTCAGCTAACAAATTAGAGAATTTATCGTACATTGTGCCAAGGGATCCTAGTATTAAGTGTTGGAATGATCGTGTTAAATTAAGTGCACCCTGGACTAAAACCATAATGGATGATTTAGAAGAGGAAGTTTCTGATGATAAATTGAAAGTCTATTTGCGTTTAAAGCCCAGCTCTGGATTGCATAGTTCATATACAATTATTAATAATACAACTCTTGAAACAGAAGCACCGAAAGAGAGTGTGTCATATAAAAATGTGTCAAATGGAGTTGGAAAGCTTGTTCACAAGTAAGTAATGAGCACTGTGGAACTATTCATTTTTTTAAGAAATAATTTGTATCATAAGATGTATTATTTAAACTGGTTGAACGAAGATGCTCTAATATAAATCAATAACCTCCCTTCTTTATATCCTATTGATTAATTGAGCCTGAAAATGTAAGGTTTTTTTTTTTCTGTAATGTGTAAGGTTGATGATAAAACTTTAATATTTTTTTTTTTTGGGTTTATGTAATGAAAAAAAAAAAAGATAAAAAAAAATGTTTTTAAAAATGGATGCAGAACAAGCCATAATTTTAAAAATATGTTAAAGTAGATGTTAGTGGAACATTTTTCGAACTCAGAATGGATATTGATACCTGCTAAGGAGAGAAAATTTGAAGTCCTTTTTTTTTTTTTTGCTTCACTGAAGGTTTAAAACTGCATCAATTGCAAGACATGATGATTTTTAAAAAAAACAGAAGATGGAGAAGAACCTGTCAAATAACACCATCAAATTATGAATATGGGAGAAAAGGTGAATGCTTGCGTTCAATTTTTAGTAAAATTAATTTTAATTTTTTATTACTTTCAGGTTCACATTTACGTCTATTTTAAATCAAACATCATCACAAACGACCATATTCGAAAAATGTGTTTTATCCAATTTAAAAAAATTCCTCCATGGGGAGAATTTCCTCTTAATGGCCTACGGGACCACAAGCGCGGGCAAGACCTTTACAATGCAGGGCACAATCGAACACCCCGGGATCATACCGCGAGCCATGGATTTCGTTTTCAACAGCTTAAAAGAGAAAATTGAACCGTCCAGCAGATACCAGCCTTACAGATCAAACGAGTTTTGTTTGCTGTCAAACGAATCTATAAGGAATGAAATGATTTACAAGAATTTTATATTAAATTTAGATTTAGCCAAATACCAAAGGCACCCGGAAACGAGTTACCTTAATTATAAAACGGAAACTACATACACCACTAATAATTCGAGCGGTTTTGCGGAAGGTTACGAAAACACGACTTTCAGGGAAATGCAGGATCGTTTGTCCAGCACGGAAACGTTCGAGGTTTCCAATAATAGATTCTGCGTTTGGATTTCCATGGTAGAGATTTACAACGAACAAGTTTACGACTTGCTGGAGGTCCCCGACGAGAAAGGAGGAAGGACGAAATTGTGCTACGGGGAAGACGAATCTGGGAACGTTTACATTAAGAATTTAAAATACGTGAATGTCGCGAGCGGTCACGAAGCGTTTCAAGCTTTGCAATTCGGAAGGACTAATTTACATTTGGCGCCGACCGCCCTTAACAATTCTTCCTCTCGATCTCACTGCATTTGCACGATAACGGTTGCAAAATTTTTAAACAAAGACACTGCTATTTTGAGTCGTTTTTCGTTTTGTGACTTAGCCGGGATGGAAAGGGCGAAGAAAACTCTAAACGTGGGGGATCGCCTTGCCGAATCGAAATCCATCAATACCTCTCTTTTGATTTTAGTGAAGTGTCTGACGATAATCAAAGAAAATCAAAGCAACAGGGATAGAAAGATGATCCCTTTCCGGGAGTCGAAATTAACAAGGTTGTTCAAGGACGCGATGACCGGGAAAGAAAAATTTTCGATGATTGTGAACGTGACTACCGAACCGAATTTATTCGACGAGACGTTGAACGTTTTGAAATTCTCAGCGATTGCTCAGCAAATAGTACCGAAAAACCTTTTCTCGAAACCGAAGAAAGTCGGTCCCGCGGGAGGATCGAGGTTTTCACGTTTGGTCGTAAAAGCTCGGGAAACGTCGAAAGTTATCGATTGGGACGACGCGTCGCGCTGTAAGAAATCGACCTAAATATTTCCAAAAATCATAGCTCCGTTATTTTTAAAGTTTAGAGCCCCGGATCCAAAAACTGAAATCGGAATCGAATTCTACGACCTTGAAAACGTAAGATGGCGTTGTCGTGTCAAATTCGTATGCGAGAAATAATTTTGAGAGACAAGTTTCGATCCTAGCCTTTTTGCAGAAACCTAATTTTCGTTTGAAGCTCCTAAGTACCAAATCCGCAAGAAGTTGTAGCGGAATTATTTTTTATTTATTAAAATGGACCCAAATGATGTTTTTTAGACAGTTTTTAGAATTTTTATCGATAGTGTTCGCGAGATAAAAAAATAATAAGTACAAAAAAGTGATTTTTTTTCGATGTTGCCAAATTCGAGTCCCCCCGGGGGGCTCAAATGCAAAAACTGATTTCATATTCGGATTCTGCGGTTCAAAAATTATAAGGAGCCAAATTTTCAGCCTCTAAACTTTAAAAATAACGGAGCTATGATTTTTGGAAATATTTAGGTCGATTTCTTACAGTGTGGGACATGTCTACCGTGATAGACGAGGAAAGCAGGGTGCAAAACAATCAAGCTTATCAGGATTTGTTGAATTTAGTTGATGAGTTGAAAAGGAATTTAGCGGAGGAAAAGGAGAAAAGCGAAAGGATCGAAATGGAAGTGAGAGAAGAGGTCACCGAGCAATTCAAAAAGTTGTTTCAGATACAGTCGGAAAGGAATCAGTAAGTTTCCCAATTAATTTTCTTTTTCTTTGTATGATTTTTAAAATTAACTCTTCTTTAGGTGGTACAGTATCAAAGGTCGACTGTAGCAAATTTTTTTGAACTTTTTTTTGGGGGTGGGGCTCTGGCGTTTTTTTTTTTTAGCAATGTGAATAGTCCGTGATTCAATTCAATTTGGATATTTTTGAAACATTTTAAAAACAGGCCCAGATTAATTTTTTTTGGTTCACTTCTTACCTGAAATGGAAAGTGGCAAAAAAAATACCCGAAACCGAAAAAAAAGATGTTTGCTCCTGACATCTTGTTAAACTCAAAATTTATTGTTGCCAAGTAAAATGAACTAATAACTGATTGAAACTCGAGAATCAAAAAATATATGCATTTTTCCGCAATTTTTTCCCATCTGGAATAGAGAACCAAATTCCCGGCTATTTTTCACTCTCGGAAATTGGAAAAACAAAGCGGGAATTTCAGAACTGATTCCCGCTTGGTATTTACTTGTTTACAATCGGAAAAAATTGGATTGGTAATTAGCAGAATAATGCCGAAAAGCAAATGTATTCTTACCCTCTAAGCATGCATAAATCGGTACATTTTACGCAAAAAAAAAAAAAAAAAAAAAAAAAAAAGAATTATAAGAAAAAAGTCGCTTGTTTTTTTATGACTTTTTGAACCGTATTAAAAATTTTATGTGAAATTTAGTTTAAAAAAAGGTGACAAATGTCATATATTTTTTGATTCTCGAGAAAAAACTCTTAGTTCCTTCTTCGGGAATCCCGTGAAAAAGGATTCCCAAAAGATTTGAAAAAGAATTCTAGGGGAAAAAAAAGTCAAATTCCGTGAATTCCCGGAAAGAATCTCTCTAGCTTTTTCAAAATATGGATTCTTTGAACTTCAAAATCAAAGAAGCTTGCAATCAATATTGCACTTTAAACTCGCAGTAAAGATGGAATTTCAAGCTTTGATTCCAAAACACATTAATTAATTTTGAACTGAATTTGAACTTCGAAACGAAATTTCCGCTTCCCGTCAATTTGGAGTTTGAGTTTAGAAAAAAAGGTCTATATACTTTCACAAACACTTAAAAAGAAAAAGTTGAATTTCCAGATTCATGCTAATTTTCCTCAAAGCTTAAAATCCGACATCTGTCAAGTTTCATTGGAATCTGAGCTTTCAAAGAACTAGTTAGTAGTGAGGTTAGATTTTTCTAAATTTCTAATTTTTTTTTTCTTTTTTTGCCTCTACAGGAATCGACTGGACAACGAAAGATCCCGCCTTCAGGAAATGATTGAGAAGAAGGAAAAACGTCTTCGAGATATCATATATAATAAGAAACGAAAACTTGAGGCTGCCGCTGAAACCGCGGACATCGATAGGAAAGAAAATTTTAAAGAAATGGAGAAGCAGCTGAATTATTTATCAATGGAGAACAATTCCTTACGTGAAAGATTAATGACTCTCGGGGAAGAAAATAAAAATTTAGTCGCGGATGTTACGAGAATTAGGTTTGAGCTCACGGAAAAAACTAGGCTCATCGATCAGTTGGAGAGGAAAACGAAGGCGAGCGATGCTGGGACGGACGAATTGGTCAAAGAGCTCCAAACTCAATTGAAAGTCACTACTTCTAAAAATACCGTTAGTTTTTTACTTGTCCTTCACTTTTTTTAGTTTTTTCTAACATTTGGTAATTAATTTTTTTCTTTTTTTTACTTTTAGGAATTTGAAAACCTTTTAAATGATGCGAAATTGGAATATGAGGAAATCTCGGAAAATAACCACTATTTACGGGATGAAAACGACATTTTGGAAAAGGATTTAGCAAGAAAAACGGAAATGGTAGAAGACTTGAAAGAGGAGGTAGCAGAGTTGCAAAAATTATTGGCGCAGAAAACTGAAATCGTTGACGATTACGAAAATAAAGAGTGGGCCATGAACGAACAGTTGAAAGGAGCTCAAGAAAAAATAGAAGAGATCAATAAATTAAAAGACGATGAAACGAAGGAATTCAAAGATGAAATAGTGAAGTTGCAGAGTAAAATAGAAGAACTTCAAAAGTTAAAACAAAAGGAAGAGGAGGAACGGAAAAATGAAATAGATAGCTTACTTAATAAAATAGAAGAAATCAACAGGTTAAAAGAAGATGAAGCGAACGAACGGAATTTAGAAATTGATAGCTTGCAAAAAGGTAATTGAAGGTTGAAAGGAGATAGGAGATAGGAGAAAAAAGGGACTGAAGCATCTTTAACCTTTTAGAGCCCGAATTTTAATCGAGAGATTAGGATCGGAGAAAAGAGGTTTCTATGTGTTTTGGATGTCTTAGATTTCAAATTTGATGTCAGAATGATGCGATTCCAAACAGAAAAAGTAATATGGCGCTAAAAGTAAAATTTTAAATAATAAAATTGCTCCGCCATTTTGAACTTTTTTTTAAACTTCTGACTTCGAATTCGGAATTTGCAATCCAAAATACTTGAGCTTATTCCAGTCAATAATAACAAAATTATGAATTTTTTATACCGCATTAAGAGTTAAAAATACCGACTCTGTGATTGCCACCTTTTTTTTTCTTTTCAAACTTTGCATGCACTCTAAGTTATTTTTTTTTTTTTTTTTTTCAGAAATAAAGAAACTTAATAGTCAGCTTTCAAATTCGTTTACGCAAGAAAAATCAGCGATTGAGAGCTTAAAGGCAGAAAAAGAAAAATTGTCAAAGGAAATGAATAATTTAATCAAAGAAATGGAGGAGGTCAAGAAAACCAATAAAGATTTAGCGGAAAAATTACAGAACCAAGATAGGGATATAGAATTTGACAAAAGGTATGTTTGAATTAAATTAAATTAAAATTCGGAATACTGTCAAACTTCCATAGCTTTTTAGTTAAAACCCATACTTAATTTACGAAATGTGTATGAAAATTTATGGAAGTCAAACTGTAGATCTTTCGGTATTTGGCCAGCTAAAATCCTACTTTTGACCATCGTAACGCGTTTAATTTTATTTTACTTATTATTTATTGAAATAAAGTGACAGTAGTAGTACTTCTTCAATAATTAATTTTTTTTTTCTCAGAAAGTACGAATCAGAAGTTGATAGTTACCAGAAAAAAATGGAGGCATTAGAATATCAAAACACGGTCTTAGTACAAATGAAAGATACGGCCGAGAAATCCGCCAACGACACCCAAGAGGCTTTCGAAATGTTAAAATTCGAGCTGGATAACAAAGACAAAGAGCTGAAATCGTTCGTCGAAAATCAGCAAAAAATGTTCACCAATTACGAAAAGGAAATTAAGAAATTAAAAGAAGAAAATGATCGGATACGAAAAGATATTTTGTATCAAAACGAGGTTTTGATGAAGGAGAGGACTCCGTTGAAATCTAATCAAACCGAGATACAGAAATTAAAGGAGTCATCGAAAAAGAAAGACGAAGAGATTTTTAAATTGAAATCCGCCCCAAAGTCTCCGCCGAAAATCGAAGTCACCGCGCCGGATTCTGATGTGATCGAATCTTCCAAAAGAAGGGAAAACAGTCCGTTTAGAGATATCAAAAAGAAATTGAATAAGAAAAAAGAAAATACTCCGGATCGACTTGCGAAACAAATCGAAAAAATGTCGATATCCTTGGCTGTGTCCACGGCTAAAAAGTCTAAAAAGAGGGTGGATCAGTTGGAGGAAAGCGTTCATCCTTGCACGTTAAAAGGGAACGGGAAAAGAGGAGGTAAAAACGATAAGGAAAAAGAAAAAGACAAGGAGAAGGAAAAGAAAGAGAAGGGGAAAGATAAGGATAAGGATAAGGATAAAGAAAAGGAAGAGCCCCCCTCTGCAAAAAAGGAAACTAGATGCAATAAAAAATTATTTACTGAGAATGCTTTTGATAATATGGGGAATCTTGATGCCAGTATTGTTGAAGTAAGTATTTCTCTTGGTTTATTTAACGTTTTCTAACTAACCAGGAAAATTATTATAAAATTTAGTTATTGTTTTCTGCAAAGATTTATTAAAAAAATAATAAACATTTTAAAATTTTAACGTAATTTCACTTTTTATTTTTTTTACTTATTCTTATCATGTAGTTTTCTTTTTTTCAGCCGGAGATCCCGAGACTTCGACCCAGGAAAAACTAGGCAGGTGCAAGCAGTAATTTTTATTTTCAAATCTAATTCACAGTAATTATAACCATTCTATTTTGTTAATTCTATTTTTTTAAACTACTTTTTTATATATTACAAAAAAAAGATTTTAATTCAGCTTTGTAAAAGTTATTTTAACCGGAACCATAGTTTACCGTATTTACAGTTATTTTTTCGTGAATAATAACGATGAGTTAAGTCAACCATTTTCTTTTGTGATTTTTGACTCTATCTCCAAGAGCTAAGGAAAATAGGAACAAAAATTCAATTACCGAATGCCATTTTTACCCATTAAATTAAGACGTAATTTTTTGCATGCTCTTGTTAACTTAAAAATGTGCTAGGCGTAGAAAGAAAATTTTGAACGGCCCATTGGTTCATTTAAATATCCATTTTTTTAGGTATTTATTTATTTATTTTATTTATTTATATATATTTTTGCATTTCCTTTAAAAAAATTTAAACGTTTTTTCCCCATGCACATAAAAAACTTAGAAAAAGAAATTTTGCACCATGGAATGTAAAAAAAGGAGCCGGTTTAGCCCCATGGAAATCGGTCCTTTTTAGATGCCTCCCTTCACCCTCAGACGAATATTACGTATGCTCTTCAGGTTATGGATGATTTAATAGATCTGAATCAAGAAAATTTTGCAACAAATAATTATAAACGCTTTACCGAGGGGTTGCTCACTCTGCAAAAAAGTGTACACGGTAATTCATAATTCAAAGTAATTCAAGTAATTCAAGCGAAATTCAAGGTAATTCAAGGAATTCAAGTAATTCAAAGTAATTCAAGGTAATTCAAAGTAATTCAGGAAATTCAATAAATTAAATCACATGTTTAACTTATGTAAGGCTTATTATGAGTCATTTAGTTATTTACAAGGCTTTAATAAAGCGTCCACCGGAAAATCTGCTGCCGTTTGTTTAGGTAGCATGTAAAGGAAAAAATATCATGTTGTTTAGAAAAATACTAATTAAAAAAATTAATTTCTTTAATAGGCCTAATTTAACTTATTTTCATAACTTCTAATTTTCGGGGCATTAATTTTTTTTCGGACATGATATTTATAATTTGATGTAAATGGTGCATTATACAATTCTTTTCCAGATGAGCATTTGCTACCTGACCTACTGTTTGCTTTTGTGATTCTATCATTTTTTTTCTTCTTAACTAGGGGTTGTTAACCTCATAATCCTTTAAAAATTCTTTTCAATTTTTTTTCCTTTTCAATTATTCCTAACTGTGGCTCATTGTCGGTTTCGTGGAATCTGGACATATTTCCGATCACCCCAATAAATTTTCTCTTTTTCGGCATTGTCACTTGCTCTACATTTATTTTAACTGCGTGACCGACCGACTGTAATATCCCTTCTTCTGCGGAAACCAAATAAGAAAAAAAATGCTTTTCTTATTGGCGAACTCTTTTTTCTGCGACAATGCTACCTGTATTATTTATTACAAGCATCCTTTTGGTCATCATACTTTTTTTTCTTCAAGTCCGTTTGCAGTTCCAAATCACTGCAAACGAAGTCTTTATTTATTATTCTTTATTTTACTCGGAAATTAGGAACATTCAAGTTATGAAATTAAAACGACATGTTTCCAGTTTATATTAGACTCATTCTTATTTATTTGAATAATTTTTTGTTGTAACTATTATATTAAATAGTGCCTATCACCTATCCTGTGACGTCGTGAAAAATGAAATAATACTCGACTAATTTTCTTGTCCAATTAATAAACATTAATCAGTCGTTAATATTCGGCACCAAGTTAGTGCTACCCGAAATCAAAGATTACTCAAATACAGTTTCAGTAATAGAATGTTAGAAAAAATAAAGTCTGTACATAGTAGTTTTTAAAAAAAAAATCAGTAATTAAATGTTTCTTTCTCAATAAAGAAACAGCTTTAAGTTGAAATCCATTGCGGGCGGATGTATCCATATGGACACATTATATTTGATCGGCAATAAATAGACTTGGACTTAAACATAGGTGGCCGGAAAAATCAAATTGTAAATTTTTGGCGAAAATGTAAATCCTGTGTTTAGCTTATGGGAGAATTATTACTAAATTGGAATATTAAATAATGACATTAAAATTATATTTTTAATGTTAGTGTAAATAAATAAATTACGAACTATTTGGGTATGGCCAAAATTAAAAATTGTGAGCTGATTTGTTTATCATATGTATTATTCCTCCCATACTTAGCTTATCGGGCTAAGATAAAATCAAACTTTCATAATCGAAATATGACAAATATTTCATAAGATATCAATTTTGATATCAATGTCGATTCTGAGACTTGTTATCTTGATTTTACTACATTTTATACTTCAGCTATTAGTTTTTAGCAAATTTTTGTAAGATTTCATTTAAAATATTTTTTTCCATAAGCTAAACATAGGCGGCCAAATATTTTTTTAGCTTGACTAACTGCCTCAATGGATCATGCCGTATCAAAATATTACCGAAAGAGACCAATCTACGGGCATCTACGCCCCTAACGCTTAAAAGAAAAAATAGGCTTCCGACAACAAACGGTTAAAAAAAGTAAACATAGACTACGGTATTTAACTTTCCAAAAAAATAAAAAAAAAAAATAATAAAAAATAAAAAATAAAAAATAAAAATAAAAATATTATTTAAAAATAATGATAATAAATAAATCATTAATCGATAAAGAGGCCGTTCATAACAAAAATGATGCCCAAAGCAATTGATTACAATTTTTAAGGGACAAAAATTATGCATAAGAATGAAATCAATTGAAAAAAAAAAAAGAACCATGGAAATATGTATAAAAATACTCAAGTAATTCAAAGGTAATTCATGTAATTCACAGGTAATTCAAAGTAATTCAAGGTAATTCACGGTAATTCAAGGTAATTCAAAGTAATTCACGATAATTCAAAGTAATTCAAGTAATTCACGGTAATTCAAAGTAATTCAAAGTAATTCAAAGTAATTCAAGACAAGGTGTACACGGTAATTCAAGAGTGAGCAACCCCTCGCGCTTTACAGATAATGTACATAAATCGAAAAATTGTAGGGAGTAGCTGGACTCACAAGGATATATTGATCAAAAGTTGGTGTGAGTAATAAAGCCTCGGACTTCGGAAATAACCTTATTTATTATACGCAAGAATACTTAGATACAAAGTTTTTATAGGAACTAATTATACAATGAGGTTGAGATGACTGTGTTACTAGTTTCTACAATCTTTGCTAGAGGGAAGGAGCATCGGTGGTCACTCATCCACTAGCTGGCCGTTCTGAATGCTGCAGTTGCTTAACTTGACTGATCATGATGCCGCTAAACGCACTCCGACCCTTAAGCTCATTTGTATTTTTTACAGAGAATTTAGTCAATTATTTATTCATTGAAGTAAAAAAAAGAAAATAGTTAAATTGTTTTTAAACTTTTTTATTTATTAATCTTTTTCATATTTTTCTTATTAACGGAACAACACAGAATCAGATGCATCCGCCAACCCAGACAACACAGGTTGGTTGAATAACGGTTGTGGCAACGTTGTCTGGTAACGAACGACGTTACCAACCAAAAATCAACTAGGTTGAACCGATAACGTTATTTCAACCATGTGGATAATACTAGAAAACAACGTCGGTAACAGACCCAAAAGCAACCCGGTCATTTCAAAACTTTAACTTACTTTAACTTACCGCTACTTTAACTACCGTTGTGGCTACGTTATGTGACAACGGGTGATATAGGTTAATTAGGAATATGAGAAGGAAGAGGAGGACGATGAAGAGGATGACGATGAAGAGGATGATGAAGAAGATAAGGATGAAGAAAATGAAGAGGATGAAGAGGAAGGAGAGAACGAAGAAGAAAGAGAGGGAAAGGAGCAAGAAGACAAGAGAGATAGCTGCAGGAGTGAAGAAGATGAAAAGGAAGAAAATCAGGAAGAAGCGGGTGAGAAAGGTGAAGAAGTTGGCAAAAAGAAAAAGAAAAGAAAACTATGTGATGTTAAAAAACCCCGGTGTAAAAACTGTGTACATTGCTGCCACAATTTTTTAAAAGAACATAGACTTTATGTTTCTACGTATAGAAATCTTTTTTTCGCCTATAAATACTTGCTAACTCTCTCAGTTACCCAAGTAGGATGTGAACGGTCCTTTTCACACCTAAAAATAATAAAAAATAGACTTAGAAGTTCTTTATCCTCGGAAAATTTCGAAGCCTTCTTCCTTATGGCAGTGAAGAGTAAAATATTAGCCTCTCTTAACAATGAGGATATCATTAATCGATTCGCATCTTCAAGCGATGAATTGTCCAAATTGCTGATGTTTCAATAAAAAATGTAAGTAATATTTGCGTAATTTGTTAAATTATTTCAAAAAAATAATATTAAAAACTTTTTACTTAAAAAAAAAAAAAAAAAAAAATGGTTACAAAGTTTTGGATGAGGGGGGGGGGGGGGGTTGAGAACATTAATGGGGCCGAGTTTTCGTAAACGCCCGGACCGATTTCTAAGGCCAGTCCGCCCCTGGGTCCTTAAGCTAACCAAACTAAGATGAATACCTTTCTCATGACTTTCAAATGAAATGTTTGTGCCACAAACTACATCATAAACGATAAACAATTTTATTCCATGAATTCGTGTATTTTAAAGCTAATCTCTAGCTAGATTTTTTAAAAATATTTTCGTTTTCCGGATAATTTTTCCTTCTTCGGAAAATCAGAATACGTCACTTTTTTGAAGTAATTTTCTCTGTCCGCGTCCGGAAACCATCTTCCCATTGAGCTAGAAAGTCGAGTAAAAACAAATTTTGAAGCTAATTATATACTGCGTTCACTAAAAATACTTTCATGTTTCGGAAATTTTTCTTTTGTCCGGAAAATCGGAAAAACCTTTATTTTCCCATGAAATTTTCTCTGTCCGCGACCGAAAACCAACTTCTTCATGAGCTAGAAGGTCGAGTAAAAACAAATTTTGAAGCTAATTTTGAGCTAGATGTTTTAAAAATATTTTCGTTTCTCGGAAAAATTTTCCATCTTTGGAAAATCAGAATAAATCATTTTTTTTGAGTAATTTTCTCTGTCCGCGGCCGGAAACCATCTTCCCGATGAGCTAGAACGTCACGTAAAAACAAATTGTGAAGCTAATTATATGCCGGGTTTACCAAAAATACTTTCAATTTTCGGAAAATTTGTTTTCGTTTGGAAAATCGGAAAAACTGTATTTTATTTCATAAAAATTTTTCTTTCCGCGTCCGACAACCAATTTCTGGATGAGATGGAAGGTCGATTAAAAATACATTTTTGAACCTAATTTTTAGGCTGGATTTACTAAAAATACTTTCATGTATCAGAAAAAAATTTTCCGTCCGGAAAATCGGAAAAATCGTAGTTTTTCTATTACATTTTTATACATAGAAACGTCTAAAAACAAATCTAAATGACACAAAATGAAAAGCGAATAGTGTTGCTGATGTTTAAAATCGCGAAAAAAAAAACAAGGGAATAGATACAGCTTTCGGAAATGTCTCAGGTTTCCGGGAAATCGAAAAAACCGCGCATTTTTTATTTATTTTTCTCTGTTCTGGCGTGTTAACCTACTTCTAGGTGAGATAAAATATTAAGCGACCTATGATTCTGTCGTCTCAATTCGACTAGAAGATCAGAAAAATAAATTCAGGTTTCAGGAAAGTCCCGTTTTCCCGGAAAATCGGCAAATTTATATTTTTATATTAATTTTTGGCCATGCCGGAAAGTTAACTTTTGGATGGGATAAAGAGTCATTGAGCGTTTTTCTCCTACTTCTAACATCAATGCAGGCTTCAGGAAAAACAAAAGAAAATTGAAAAGTTTAGGCTTATTGCCCAGGAAAATCAAAAAAATACTTCCGCGGGTTCGAGTTCGAAAGTTTAGAGGCGGAGCTTACATAATTTGATGAAATTCTAGAAAGATATCAAGATCACACGGTTTGGGGTTTAGACTGAAGGCTCCGTAAAATTCACTTAAATCCCAGAAAAATTCAAAATTCAAAGAATTTGGCGGCTAAATCGCAATATTGGTCAAAACAAATAATTCATGCAACTGAATGTAAAAAATTCTATTGTTTACCGTCGATTTATCGACGGGTGACCACTAGTAAATAATAAACATATTAAATTTTACAAAAATAAATTCTCAAAATTATCCTGTCCCTTTTACAAACGAAAATGTCAAAAGGATTTCGTAAATAATGTTGTTTTTTTCCAATTCTTAAATCGTACAAAAATACTGCTTCTTAAAAAATAACTTCAGATATACCAACCCAAGTGGACAGTGATACCATACCGCACCAAAGTTATGGTATCTTTTTAGACTTTTCTTAATGGTATACTTAGGGTGTGTTATGGTGTAATACAATTTACACTATAAAATTTGGATACCATAATACACCCAATTATACCATAAATCCGATATACCATATTACACCGTAAATTGTATTTTTAAAAAAATGGGGGTCCAGAAAATTAAAAAATTAGCCCAATTTTGACACTTATCGACTATTGACGTCATAATGCGCAACAATATACCTCAACCTTCCATGCCCATCTCAGAAAAAACGTTTCTCAATCTGCCTCCTGCTGGGATCGATCCTGGTCCTTCAGGGTGAAACTGCGACGCTATACCAACTACACTGTAAATGCTTCTGAGAAATCTAATGAACAAACGCAAACTTATATTTATAGTTCCGTTTCATCCGTTTCACCTTGTATTTTTTTTATTCATTATCCAATCAGGACAAAATTTGGTACTTAAGAGTTTTCGACGTCGCTGAATTCAAATTTGACATTTGTTTTAATCTAAGGTTTGAGCTTCAGTCTGTAAAACCTTGAAGAAACCTAAATCATGGTATTTTTGATATGTAATTTTTTGTTTTCCGAATTTGTATTTGTTTTTAAATATAAGACACCGTTTTGTACTTTCTCGGCCATTACAAAATTGAAAAAAAATCGATATCTTCTATTGCACTAAAGGTTGTCGCGCATTTAAACGGAAGTGATAGCCCATTTTCACGGTAAATGATCCGCAGACTTTAATTAATTTTTTTTTAAAGCTGAACTTTTTGTCCAATATTGCTTTAAACGAAATTAAAGCAGTATTAAACGAAAAAATCAGCTTAAAAATGAAATTACTTAAGGTATACGGTCCTTTTTCTCCGGACTTTTCAATATTCGCGCCAACATTTAGTGGTTAGACAAATATTGATATTTAGTTGGATTCCCGGGTTTAAGTACTCTTTTATTTTTTATTTATTTTTGATTTAAAAGAAAAAAAAGCTTTTACAAAAGCCATTGTAGGCGTAATTTAAGATGCACACTATTTTTGTATTTTCGTCGCTACACCGTGAAGTATAAAAATGGTGTAATATTATTTACGACAATATACATGGTCATATTAAAAATCCTGTTGTATATTATGGCGAGCTTATGTAATCCAAAGGAATTGATTGTAAATTCTTATGGTGTAGTTATGATATATTTAATGGTGTTTTTTGGTATCTACACAATTCTTATGGTGTAAAAGAATAATTTATGGCATACTTATTAGTGTACTTTGGTCGCTACACTATTCTTATGGCGTAAAACGGTGTAAAACGGTGTAAAACGGTGTAACACAATCATGTATGATATACTTATTGGTGTACTTTGATCGCTACACCATTCTTATGGCATAGAACGGTGTAAAATGGTGTAAAATAATTATTTATGACATACATATTGGTGTACTTGGCTATTCACACCATTCTTACGGTGTAAAACGGAGTAAAATGGTGTAAAACAGTAACTTATGACATCCTCATTAATTTATGCCATATTTATGGTGTTTTTATGGTATAAAACTGGGTTTTATGGTATAAAAATGGTGCGGTATGGTATCGCTGTCCACTTGGGAAAATATTGTTCCTTTCTTTTCTACCGAAAGACAAATAAAAACGATCATTAAATTGATCATGACTTTTAAATTCGAATCAGAAAAGAATCCAATTCATTAACTTATAGTTATTCATTAACTTAAGCTGCATACTGTGTAGAAAAAAAAAAAAAAAAAAAAAAAAAAAAAAAATGGTCGTCAAAAATGAAAATATAAGGCACTAATTATTTTTCAGGCATTTTGCACTGGTTGCAGTTATCCATTTTCTCTTCGAATTCCTCTATTTGTAAAGTCATTTCGAAAAAGTCGTACTTCGATCTGATGTTTTTCGAAGCTGTCATTAAAATTTTTTGAGGTCTAATTCCAGGCCCTGAAAAAAATCAAATGGAAAAAAATTAAAAGATGTTTGGGTGAATTTTTTTTTTTTTTTTTTTTTTTTTTTTTTGAAAATACTTACGAATTGCTAAATGAGCAGAGAGAGCTATTTTATCTAAACTAAGAGACCATATTCTTAAATTGTGGACTTTTAGAACCCCTTCTATGCCTAAAAAGGTTTGAGTGACTTGTTCGAAATCGATCCCTTTTGGCTTCCCTTCCATTCCATCCCTTCTGGGCTCGTTATATCGTCTTTTGTCGTAAGGACCGTAATCCTTGAGGATGCTCATGAAAACTTCGCCGGGTTGTTGGTTGTTGGCAATGGCGTGTTCTTCCATTTCCCTTTCGACTTCGGCCATGTGGTTGAAAGTTTGTGCGAACGGATTACCGAATCTCATTATTGCATCTATTTTGCTCATGATTTTTTCGGTGCAACCGACGTTGGCCGCTTCTCCCATTCGGTTTCGGAGGGCTTCGCTCGTGTCCAAGATGTACAGCTGCGCGTACTTTTCCGTTTGACCCTGAAGCGGGTGAAGGGGTCCTATGGAATGGTACATTGCCCCGTGAATCCTAAATACGTAGGGCCCTCTGTTTGGCGGGGCTTCTATATTTCCTCTGAGGGAGAGAAAGGAGAAGGCGCTGTTGTAGCTGCGGATGTGCTGCTTGAAATTTCGAGAGTCGGCCTGATTAATGGCATGGTTGTTTGGTGATATTGGGCTCGAGCTTTCGCCATCGACTACTTGAATTTCTCCCGTCAATAATTTTTTGAGATCGTCCGGATATGATATGGCAGGGAGAGGAGGGACTCTTCCTTTGTGGCAGCAACTGTTGAACTCGCCTTTGGTGTTCTTTTCCGATTCAAAATGTAACGCGGAGCAATGCTCACATTCTACATTCATGGGTCCCAGATGGTGGCAAGGGACGTCGGTTTCCGTCACCGGCATTCGTGCAAGTGCTCGGTTCCCCTCCCTGACTGTCCTTCTTCTGTTTTGCCGCCTTTGTCTGGCTTCATATGCTTCATTTGCGAGCCTCGCTTGTTTTTCTTCTTCCGATTCATTCTCCCGGGCCTCTTGTGCTCGCAGTCTGTCGTTTTGTAATCTCAAGTCCCTTTGTTCCTGAGTTTCATTTTCTCTGGCCTCTCGTGTTCGGAGTTTTTGGTTTTCTAATCTTAATTTCCATTGTTCCTCCGTTTCATTTTCCCTGGCCTCTTGTATTCGGAGTCTGTCAGTTTCTAACCTAAATTTCCTTTGTTCCTCCGTTTCATTTTCCCTGGCCTCATGTGTTCGGAGTCTTTCGTTTTCTAATCTCAATACCCTTTGTTGCTCCGTTTCATTTTCCCTGGCCTCTTGTGTTCGGACTGTCTGATTTTCTAATCTCAATACCCTTTGTTCTTCTGTTTCATTTTGCCTGGCCTCTCGTGCTCGGAGTCTTTCGTTTTCTAATCTTAATTGCGTTTGTTGCTCAGTTTCATCTTCTCTTTTTTTTTGTGCATGTTTTCTCATGTTTTGTAATCTGGAACCTGTTTCTTCGTTGGTTTCATTTTTCCTTGCCTGTCTCTTACGGTTTCTCTCGGACTCCAATCTTTTATTTCTATCATCTTCAGTTTCTTTTTCCCTTTTGCGTCTAGCATAGTCTCGTTGTTGCTGTAATCGCGTTTCCCTTTTTTCTTCTGCTGTCAAAGGATTAGTTTTCTTTCCTTGATTGTTTTCAACAGATCGGTCAGATTCGTAGGCTTCGTTGAGCTGTTTCCGCGGTCTGCCTCGGCGTATTTTTTCTGACGGCTCTACTTTTTCTTTTTCTTTTTGATTTCTTTCGTTTGAGGCTGTGTTCGAACGAAGTCTTTTTCCAGTCGGTTCCCCTTGCTGTTCTCGTTTTTCATGATCTTCATTTTGATTTTGAGTCGCACTTGGAGGCCTTTCACCTCCTCTTTCTTTCGATGGTGTTCCGCGACGTTTTTGCTCATTTGGCGCTAAATTTTTCTTTTGGGGTTCATTGCTGGGATCCGTTGTTGCATTTTTTTCTTCTCCTTTCGTTTGTTCGGAGGGCTTTCGGGGACCTTTTTTTCCAGTTGGTGAGGAATTGTCTTTTTGCTGCTGATTGGTAGGGTTTTTTACCGTTCCTTCCGTTTCTTGCTGTTTTTTGTCTTGTTTGGCGGGCCTTCCGCGGCTTCGTTTTTCAGGCTGACGAAAAGTTTCCTGTTCATTTTCTTTTGTTTTTTCAGTGTTCTCTTTCGAAGATATATCATCTTGTTTTTCTTTCTGAGAATCTTTTTCTTCAAAAGATTTTTCGGCGGTTTTGAATTGACCGTTTTCGTCAGGTTGGGTTTTGTTTTTCCTCGGCCTTCGTCTTGGTTTTTTTTCTACCTGTTTCCGTTCATTGTTTTCAATGTTTTTATTCGAAGATACATTATCTTGTTTTGCTTTTTGAGAATCTTTTTCTTCAGAAGGTCTTTCGGCGGTTTTGAATTGACCGTTTTCTTCAGGTTCTGTTTTGCCTTTCCTTGGCCTCCCTCTTGGTTTTTTTTCTACCGGTTTCGGTTCGTTGTTTTCAATGTTTTTGTTGGGAGGATCCTGTTTAGATGAGTTTTCTTTTGTACGCTTTGCAACAGTTGGCGGAGGGTTTGCGTCGTTTTTACGTTTTTGTCCACCCGTTTGCTTTTCTTTTGATGTATTCCCATTTTCAGTTCTATGTCCGTTTTCCCTGGTTTTATTTTGTGCTGAAAAAATTTCTGGTGGGAAAGGATGGACGAGGGGTGAATTTTCGAGAGGGAATGGGGTGATTTCTGATGTTTCAAACATCCTCTTAAGATGTGGTCGCATTTGACCTCGGTCGTATCGTTCTTTTGATGGATCTCGGTCGTAAAGAATGCTTACTACGAAAGCGATTGCATAAACTCCGCAATCGTACGCGTTAGTTTGATTCTGAACATCCGGGAATATCGGGTTCGGAATTCCTGCTTCGTATAATCCCCTAGGGAATAGGCCTTTCAAGTAAGGTTCATATGCTTTGTCCAGCATTTTTGAATTGGTGGAATTGTAGATATATAATTTACGATTTTTATAATGCATGGTGATCCAATGTCCGACAGATTCTGGGGTATTCACCATGGGTGGTTTGAACAAAATTTGTACGTAAGGCTCGTCCCTTGGAAGCCCATTTATAGAGCTCAGCAATATGTCTGGATCTTGAGGTCAAAACTGTCCGTTTGTTTGTTCCCGAACCAATTCATTGAATCTTGCGATGTGCGCATCGAATAGACATTTATTTGACGCATTGTCATTGAAAACGTCGTAAAATCCTTGATTTATCGAAGGAAGGGAATTGTTAGCATTTCCTTTCGTACTTCCTTTAGTACTTCCAAAAAATTTTAACATGGTTTATAATTAAAAAATTAGGCAGAAAGAAAAATTATTAAATAAACAAATAAAGAAATAAACAAATAAACAAATAAAAAAAAAAAAAAAATAATCGTTGGAAAAAAAGGGTGAAAGAATGAAAGAATGAAAGAGTGAAAGAATGAGGAATGAGGAATGAAAAATAAAAAATTAAGGAATCTTACCTCGTTAATTAAATCTTTAGAAATCGAATGGGATAATAACTCTGATAGCTGAAAGGAAAAAAAAAAGGAAAAGTTAAAATTAAGTAACTTGAATTTTTTTAGGATTGGAATACTTTAGGATTATAAATTAAAAATATAATGGTGAAGCAAAAAAGTGGGAAGGACGGAAGTAATAATTAATAATTAATAATTAATACATAAAAATAAAAGATTTCTGCGATGTGAGAGATGAAAAAAAAATTCGTTGTTATTGTGTTGATTCGATCCTTTGTTAAAAAGTAAAGATATTTAAACGATAAATGTCAAGAAAAAAATTGCAATGGAATCCTTTTTGTTGGGGATAAATAAAATTAAAACAATGAAATAAGTAAATAATTATATAAGAAATAAGCGATTAAATAATTAAGGAGCCAAGGAATAACGTGACGATTGTTTCCTGAGGAATTCACAAAAATGGCTTATGTGTTGAAAAAGGAGGAAATTAATTATTTGAACAATCTTATATACTAAATTTGAACAATCTTATATACTATCTTATATACTAAAAGTTGTCCATCCCCCTGTTTATCTGTCTGTCTGTCTGTTTGTTTGTTTGTATGTCCGTCGACGGAAAAGTTGTAAAATCTACAACTCTTGAAAAAAAAATCGGAAAAATTTGAAATTTGCACCGAAAAATCGCATTTTTAATTCTCTAAATTTTTATTCCGTTCCCGATTTTTTTCCGCCCTTCCCGAATCCGGGATAATTAAAAAACCGGGAAAAAAAACGATTAATAAATAAAGTCGCAGCGGGGAAACGGTACTCGCTGGTAAAAAACTCGTGCGCGCGTCCCGTCTTTTCGCCTTTTTCCCGGGTCCCGGTTTTAAATTTCGACGATCCGTTTTAAAAAAAACATTCCTCAGGTCTTTCCGATCCTTTTAAAAAAAATCCCGACCTTTTCCGACAATTTTTTACCTTCCAAATCAAACATTGAAAAACGAACACGGAAAAAAAAAAAGGTGTCAAAATGGCGTTCCGTTTTCAGACGTTTTCGAGGTCTAAAAATCGTCCGAAAAAAAAAAACCAAAAACGAAAAACAATCTACGAAAAAAGAGGAATCGAACGAACCCGCTCCCGAATTTTTCCGATTCCGGGAAAGCTTCGAAATCGCGATTCGAAAAAAGGGAAATTCCATGCAAAATCGTGCAAGATTTTACAAACTCGGGATAGGGAAATCAACGTAGGGTGATGAGGACGCATTTCATAGGTAACCTTCGATACGGCAGCGTAGTCTGGTCGGTAGAAGCGTCGCTTCGCTGCCCTCGGTAACCGTGTTCGGTTCCCGCATTGAATCATTTTTTTTTCTTTTTTTTTTTCCAATATTTTAATCACAATTTGACTTTAATTATTTTGCAGCCGTTTATAAAAATGGACCTTTATTATTTAAAGATGTTTTAAAATTTAAAATTAAAAAAAAAAAAAAAAAAATAGAAATGGGGGGGTTTCTTTTTCTCTTCTTTTTTTTTTCGCACTATTTTATTCACCCTTTCATTAACTTTAATAATTTTCTTGCATTTTAAGTCGAATTTAATAATTTTCTTGAATTTTAAGTTGAGTTTAAAAATTATTTTGGATTCCAACTGACCGGGGCGAGGCCGAAGGCCGAGCTGCGTTTCTTGCTTCGGGCGGTGGTTTAGCTTATCCCCCATCATAATCATTCTGGTGCGAGGCCGAAGGCCGAGCTGCGTTTCTTGCTTTGGGCGGTGGTTAAGCTAACGCCCCATCATAATCATTCTGGTGCGAGGCCGAAGGCCGAGCTGCGTTTCATACGGGCCTCTTGCTTACATTCGCTATCAAGATTCCTGGGCGAGGCCGAAGGCCGAGCTGCGTTTCTTGCTTCGGGCGGTGGTTCAGCTCATCCCCATCATAATCATTCTGGTGCGAGGCCGAAGGCCGAGCTGCGTTTCTTGCTTTGGGCGGTGGTTAAGCTAACCCCCATCATAATCATTCTGGTGCGAGGCCGAAGGCCGAGCTGCGTTTCATACGGGCCTCTTGCTTACATTCCCTATCAAGATTCCTGGGCGAGGCCGAAGGCCGAGCTGCGTTTCTTGCTTCGGGCGGTGGTTCAGCTTATCCCCCATCATAATCATTCTGGTGCGAGGCCGAAGGCCGAGCTGCGTTTCATACGGGCGTCTTGCTTACATTCCTTATCAAGATTCCTGGGCGAGGCCGAAGGCCGAGCTGCGTTTCTTGCTTCGGGCGGTGGTTAAGCTAACCCCCATCATAATCATTCTGGTGCGAGGCCGAATGCCGAGCTGCGTTTCATACGGGCCTCGTGCTTACATTCCTTATCAAGATTCCTGGGCGAGGCCGAAGGCCGAGCTGCTTTTCTTGCTTTGGGCGGTGGTTAAGCTAAGCCCCCATCATAATCATTCTGGTGCGAGGCCGAAGGCCGAGCTGCGTTTCTTGCTTCGGGCGGTGGTTCAGCTTATCCCCCATCATAATCATTCTGGTGCGAGGCCGAAGGCCGAGCTGCGTTTCATACGGGCGTCTTGCTTACATTCCTTATTAAGATTCCTGGGCGAGGCCGAAGGCCGAGCTGCGTTTCTTGCTTCGGGTGGTGGTATAGCTTATCCCCCATCATAATCATTCTCGTGCGAGGCCGAAGGCCGAGCTGCGTTTCACACAGGCGTCTTGCTTACATTCCTTATCAAGATTCCTGGGCGAGGCCGAAGGCCGAGCTGCGTTTCTTGCTTCGGGTGGTGGTATAGCTTATCCCCCATCATAATCATTCTCGTGCGAGGCCGAAGGCCGAGCTGCGTTTCTTGCTTTGGGCGGTGGTTCAGCTTACCACCCATCATCATCATTCTCGTGCGAGGCGAAGGCCGAGCTGCGTTTCATACGGGCTCTTGCTTACTCTCCCTATCAAGATTCATGGGCGAGGCCGAAGGCCGAGCTGCGTTTCTTGCTTTGTGCGGTGGTGTAGCTTACCACCATCATCATCATTCTCGTGCGAGGCCGAAGGCCGAGCTGCGTTTCTTGCTTTGTTTGATAGTTCAGCTGTATTTCCCCATTCCGGCCGCCCGGCGGCCGGTCATTCTGGCGCGCGAAGCGCGCGGGGGAGGACCCAAAATCGCGAAGCGATTTTGGGGGGGGGCGAAGCCCCCCTCTAGCGAAAAAGGCGCGCGTAGCGCGCCGTTGCGCTATCTTATATACTAAAAGTTGTCCATCCCCCTGTTTATCTGTCTGTCTGTCTGTTTGTTTGTTTGTATGTCCGTCGACGGAAAAGTTGTAAAATCTACAACTCTTTAAAAAAAAATCGTAAAAATTTGAAATTTGCACCGAAAAATCGCATTTTTAATTCTCTACATTTTTATTCCGCTCCCGATTTTTTTACCTCTTCCCGAATCCGGGATAATTAAAAAACCGGGAAAAAAGCGATTAAAAAAAAAAAGTCGCAGCGGGGAAACGGTACTCGCTGGTAAAAAACTCGTGCGCGCGTCCCGTATTTTCGCGTTTTTCCGGGTCCCGGTTTTAAATTTCGACGATCCGTTTTAAAAAAAACATTCCTCAGGTCTTTCCGATCCTTTTAAAAAAAATCCCGACCTTTTCCGACAATTTTTTACCTTCCAAATCAAACATTGAAAAACGAACACGGAAAAAAAAAAAGGTGTCAAAATGGCGTTCCGTTTTCAGACGTTTTCGAGGTCTAAAAATCGTCCGAAAAAAAAAAACTGAAAACGAAAAACAATCTACGAAAAAAGAGGAATCGAACGAACCCGCTCCCGAATTTTTCCGATTCCGGAAAGGTTCGAAATCGCGATTCGAAAAAAGGGAAATTCCATGCAAAATCGTGCAAGATTTTACAAACTCGGGATAGGGAAATCAACGTAGGGTGATGAGGACGCATTTCATAGGTAACCTTCGATACGACAGCGTAGTCTGGTCGTAGAAGCGTCGCTTCGCCGCTGCCCTCGTAACCGTGTTCGGTTCCCGTATTGAATCATTTTTTTTTTCTTTTTTTTTTTTTTTTCCCAATATTTTAATCACAATTTGACTTTAATTATTTTGCAGCCGTTATAAAAAGGACCTTTATTATTTAAAAATGTTTTAAAATTTAAAATTAAAAAAAAAAAAAAAAAAATAGAAATGGGGGGTTTTTTTTTCTCTTCTTTTTTTTTTTTTCGCACTATTTTATTAACCCTTTCATTACTTTAATAATTTTCTTGCATTTTAAGCCGAATTTAATAATTTTCATGAATTTTAAGTTGAGTTTAAAAATTATTTTGGATTCCAACTGACCGGGCGAGGCCGAAGGCCGAGCTGCGTTTCATACGGGCCTCTTGCCTACATTCCTTATCAAGATCCCTGGGCGAGGCCGAAGGCCGAGCTGCGTTTCTTGCATCGGGCGGTGGTTTAGCTTATCCCATATCATGATCATTCTCGTGCGAGGCCGAAGGCCGAGCTGCGTTTCATACGGGCCTCTTGCCTACATTCCTTATCAAGATCCCTGGGCGAGGCCGAAGGCCGAGCTGCGTTTCTTGCATCGGGCGTGGTTTAGCTTATCCCATATCATGATCATTCTCGTGCGAGGCCGAAGGCCGAGCTGCGTTTCATACGGGCCTCTTGCCTACATTCCTTATCAAGATCCCTGGGCGAGGCCGAAGGCCGAGCTGCGTTTCTTGCATCGGGCGGTGGTTTAGCTTTTCCCCCATGATCATTCTCGTGCGAGGCCGAAGGCCGAGCTGCGTTTCATACGGGCCTCTTGCCTACATTCCTTATCAAGATCCCTGGGCGAGGCCGAAGGCCGAGCTGCGTTTCTTGCATCATCGGGCGGTGGTTTAGCTTATCCCCCATCATGATCATTCTCGTGCGAGGCCGAAGGCCGAGCTGCGTTTCTTGCATCGGGCGGTGGTTTAGCTTATCCCCCATCATGATCATTCTCGTGCGAGGCCGAAGGCCGAGCTGCGTTTCATACGGGCCTCTTGCCTTCATTCCTTATCAAGATCCCTGGGCGAGGCCGAAGGCCGAGCTGCGTTTCTTGCATCGGGCGTGGTTTTTAGCTTATCCCCATCATGATCATTCTCGTGCGAGGCCGAAGGCCGAGCTGCGTTTCTTGCATCGGGCGGTGGTTTAGCTTTTCCCCATCATGATCATTCGTTTCTTGCATCGGGCGGTGGTTTAGCTTATCTCCCATCATGATCATTCTCGTGCGAGGCCGAAGGCCGAGCTGCGTTTCATACGGGCCTCTTGCCTACATTCCTTATCAAGATTCCTGGGCGAGGCCGAAGGCCGAGCTGCGTTTCTTGCATCGGGCGGTGGTTTAGCTTATTGCCCATCATGATCATTCTCGTGCGAGGCCGAAGGCCGAGCTGCGTTTCTTGCATCGGGCGGTGGTTTAGCTTATTCCCCATCATGATCATTCTCGTGCGAGGCCGAAGGCCGAGCTGCGTTTCATACGGGCCTCTTGCCTACATCCTTATCAAGATTCCTGGCGAGGCCGAAGGCCGAGCTGCGTTTCTTGCTTTGTTTGATAGTGCAGCTGCACTTCCCCATTCCGGCCGCCCGGCGGCCGGTCATTCTGGCGCGCGAAGCGCGCGGGGGGGACCCGAAATCGCGAAGCGATTTCGGGGGGGGCGCAGCCCCCCTCTAGCGAAAAAGGGCGCGTAGCGCCCCGTTGCGCTAGTCTAATATACTAAAGTTTCATCGTCCCTCTGTTTGTTTGTTTGTTTGTTTGTATGTCCGTCGACAGAAAACTTTAAAAATCTGGCTAAATTCGAAAAAAAATCGTAAAAATCTGAAATTTGCACCAAAAAATCGCATTTTTAATTCTCTAATTTTTATTCCGTTCCCGATTTTTTTCCGCTCTTCCGGATCCGGGATAATTAAAAAACCGGAAAAAAAAAAGGATTAAAAATAAAGTCACAGCGGGGAAACGGTACTCGCTGGTAAAAACTCGTGCGCGCGTCCCGTCTTTTCCCGTTCCCTCCCGGGCCCGGTTTTAAATTTTGGTAATCCGTTTTAAAAAAACATTCTCATGTTATCCCGATCATTTTAAAAAAAATCCCGACCTTTTCCGACAATTTTTTACCTTCCAAATCAAACATTGAAAAACGAACACGGAAAAAAAAAAAGTTGTCAAAATGGCGTCTTTTTTTTTACATTTTCAACGTCTTAAAAATGGTTCCCGAAAATAAATCAAACATGAAAATAATCTACAAAAAAGAGGAATCGAACGAACCCGCTCCCGAATTTTTCCGATACCGGGAAAGTTCGAAATGGCGATTCGAAAAAGGGGAATTCCATGCAAAATCGTGCAAGATTTGACAAACTCGGGATAGGGAAATCAACGTAGGGTGATGAGACGCATTTCGTAGGTAACCTTCGATACGGCAGCGTAGTCTGGTCGGTAGAAGCGTCGCTTCGCTGCCCCCGGTAACCGTGTTCGATTCCGTATTGGATTTTTTTTTTTTTTCCTTTTCTTTTTTTTTCTTTTTTTTCCAATATTTTATTCACAATTTGACTTTAATTATTTTGCAGCCGTTTATAAAAATGGACCTTTATTATTAAAAATGTTTTAAAATTTAAAATTAAAAAAAAAAAAAAAAGAAAGAAATAGGGGGTTTATTATTTTCGGATTTTTCTCTTCTTTTTTTTCGCACTATTTTTTTCCCCTTTCATAACTTTAATAATTTTCTTGCATTTTAAGTCGAATTTAATAATTTTCATGAATTTTAGGTTGAGTTTAAAAATTATTTTGGATTCCAACTGACCGCGGCGAGGCCGAAGGCCGAGCTGCGTTTCTTGCTTTGGGCGGTGGTTTAGCTTATCCCCCATCATAATCATTCTGGTGCGAGGCCGAAGGCCGAGCTGCGTTTCTTGCATCGGGCGGTGGTTTAGCTTATCCCCCATCATGATCATTCTCGTGCGAGGCCGAAGGCCGAGCTGCGTTTCATACGGGCCTCTTGCCTACATTCCTTATCAAGATCCCTGGGCGAGGCCGAAGGCCGAGCTGCGTTTCTTGCATCGGGCGGTGGTTTAGCTTATCCCCCATCATGATCATTCTCGTGCGAGGCCGAAGGCCGAGCTGCGTTTCATACGGGCCTCTTGCCTACATTCCTTATCAAGATCCCTGGGCGAGGCCGAAGGCCGAGCTGCGTTTCTTGCATCGGGCGGTGGTTTAGCTTTTCCCCATCATGATCATTCTCGTGCGAGGCCGAAGGCCGAGCTGCGTTTCTTGTATCGGGCGGTGGTTTAGCTTATCCTCCATCATGATCATTCTCGTGCGAGGCCGAAGGCCGAGCTGCGTTTCATACGGGCCTCTTGCCTACATTCCTTATCAAGATCCCTGGGCGAGGCCGAAGGCCGAGCTGCGTTTCTTGCATCGGGCGGTGGTTTAGCTTATCCCCCATCATGATCATTCTCGTGCGAGGCCGAAGGCCGAGCTGCGTTTCATACGGGCCTCTTGCCTACATTCCTTATCAAGATCCCTGGGCGAGGCCGAAGGCCGAGCTGCGTTTCTTGTATCGGCCGTGGTTTAGCTTATCCGCCATCATGATCATTCTCGTGCGAGGCCGAAGGCCGAGCTGCGTTTCTTGTATCGGCCGGTGGTTTAGCTTATCCGCCATCATGATCATTCTCGTGCGAGGCCGAAGGCCGAGCTGCGTTTCATACGGGCCTCTTGCCTACATTCCTTATCAAGATCCCTGGGCGAGGCCGAAGCCGAGCTGCGTTTCTTGTATCGGCCGGTGGTTTAGCTTATCCGCCATCATGATCATTCTCGTGCGAGGCCGAAGGCCGAGCTGCGTTTCATACGGGCCTCTTGCCTACATTCCTTATCAAGATCCCTGGGCGAGGCCGAAGGCCGAGCTGCGTTTCTTGCATCGGGCGGGTTTAGCTTATCCCCCATCATGATCATTCTCGTGCGAGGCCGAAGGCCGAGCTGCGTTTCATACGGGCCTCTTGCCTACATTCCTTATCAAGATCCCTGGGCGAGGCCGAAGGCCGAGCTGCGTTTCTTGCATCGGGCGGTGGTTTAGCTCATCCCCATCATGATCATTCTCGTGCGAGGCCGAAGGCCGAGCTGCGTTTCTTGCTTTGTTTGATAGTGCAGCTGCACTTCCCCATTCCGGCCGCCCGGCGGCCGGTCATTCTGGCGCGCGAAGCGCGCGGGGGGGGACCCAAAATCGCGAAGCGATTTGGGGGGGGGCGAAGCCCCTCTCTAGCGAAAAAGGGGCGTAGCGCCCCGTTGCGCTAGTCTAATATACTAAAGTTGACCGTCCCTCTGTTGTTTTGTTTGTTTGTTTGTATGTCCGTCGACAGAAAACTTGTAAAATCCGGCTAAATTCGAAAAAGTCCTAAAAATTTGAAATTTGCACCAAAAAATCGCATTTTTTTTCTCTTTTTTTTTCCCCTTCTTCCCGATTTTTTTTACCTCTTCCCGATCCGGGATAATTAAAAAACCGGGAAAAAAAACGATTAAAAAATAAAGTCGCAGCGGGGAAACGTACTCGCTGGTAAAAAACTCGTGCGCGCGTCCCGTCTTTTCGCCTTTTTCCCGGTCCCGGTTTTAAATTTCGACGATCCGTTTTAAAAAAACATTCCTCAGGTCTTTCCGATCCTTTTAAAAAAAATCCCGACCTTTTCCGACAATTTTTTACCTTCCAAATCAAACATTGAAAAACGAACACGGAAAAAAAAAAGGTGTCAAAATGGCGTTCCGTTTTCAGACGTTTTCGAGGTCTAAAAATCGTCCGAAAAAAAACCAAAAACGAAAATAATCTACGAAAAAAGAGGAATCGAACGAACCCTCCCGAATTTTTCCGATTCCGGGAAGGTTCGAAATGGCGATTCGAAAAAAGGGAAATTCCATGCAAAATCGTGCAAGATTTTACAAACTCGGGATAGGGAAATCAACGTAGGGTGATGAGGACGCATTTCATAGGTAACCTTCGATACGGCAGCGTAGTCTGGTCGGTAGAAGCGTCGCTTCGGTGCCCTCGGTAACCGTGTTCGGTTCCCGTATTGAATCATTTTTTTTTTCTTTTTTTTTTTTTTTTTTCCAATATTTTAATAACAATTTGACTTAATTATTTTGCAGCCGTTTATAAAAATGGACCTTTATTTTTAAAAATGTTTTGAAATTTAAAATTAAGATTAAAAAAAAAAAAAAATATAGAATGGGGGTTTATTCTTTTCGGATTTTCTCTTCTTTTTTTTTCGCACTATTTTATTCACCCTTTCATTAACTTTAATAATTTTCTTGCATTTTAAGTCGAATCTAATAATTGTCTTGAAATTTAAGTTGAGTTGAAAAATTATTTTGGATTCCAACTGACCGGGGCGAGGCGAAGGCCGAGCTGCGTTTCTGCTTCGGGCGGTGGTTTAGCTTACCAGCCATCGTTATCATTCTAGTGCGAGGCCGAAGGCCGAGCTGCGTTCCATACGGGCCTCTTGCTTACTTCCCTCATCAAGATATAGGCATTGAATGGACGATAGGCGTTGTATGGACGATAGGCATTGAATGGACTATAGGCACTGTATGGACGATAGGCAATGTATGGACTATAGGCATTGTATGGACGATAGGTGTTGTATGGACGATAGGCAATGTATGGACTATAGGCATTGTATGGACTATAGGCGTTGTATGGACAATAGGCATTGTATGGACTATAGCATTGTATGGATGATAGGCGTTGTATGGACGATAGGCTTTGTATGGACGATAGGCGTTGTATGGACGATAGCGCTGTATGGACGATAGGCATTGTATGGACGATAGGCGTTGTATGGACGATAGGCGTTGTATGGACGATAGGCATTGTATGGACTATAGGCATTGATGGACGATAGACGTTGTATGACGATAGGCATTGTATGGACTATAGGCGTTGTATGGACGATAGGCATTGTATGGACTATAGGCATTGTATGGACGATAGGCGTTGTATGGACGATAGGCAATGTATGGACTATAGGCACTGTATGGACGATAGGCGTTGTATGGACAATAGGCATTGTATGGACTATAGGCATTGTATGGACGATAGGCGTTGTATGGACGATAGGCATTGTATGGACTATAGGCATTGTATGGACGATAGCCATCGTATGAACGATAAACATTGTATGCAGGATATACATTGTATGGACTATAGGCGTTGTATGGACTATAGGTATTGCATGGAGGATATACATTGCATGGACGAAAGGTGTGTATGGACGATAGGCATTGTATGGTGATGGGCAATGTATGCATGATGTTCTTTAATGAACTTTAATAATTTTCTTGCATTCAAACTTGAACACAATAATTATTTTCGATTGCGACTGCGTTTCATACGGGCGTCTGGTTACTTTCCTTACCAAGAATCTGCGGCGAGGCCGAAGATTGAGCTACGGTACTTAGGGTGGTCGAGCTTATCGGGCGAGGCCGAAGGCCGAGCTGCGTTTCATACGGGCCTCTTGCTAATTTTCCTTAACAAGATTCCTGGGCGAGGCCGAAGGCCGAGCTGCGTTTCTTGCTTCGGGCGGTGGTTAAGCTAACCCCCATATCATAATCATTCTGGTGCGAGCCGAGGCCGAGCTGCGTTTCATACGGGCGTCTTGCTTACATTCCTTATCAAGATTCCTGGGCGAGGCCGAAGGCCGAGCTGCGTTTCTTGCTTTGGGCGGTGGTTAAGCTAACCCCCCATCATAATCATTCTGGTGCGAGGCCGAAGGCCGAGCTGCGTTTCATACGGGCCTTTGCTTACATTCTTTATCAAGATTCCTGGCGAGGCCGAAGGCCGAGCTGCGTTTCTTGCTTCGGGCGGTGGTTAAGCTAACCCCCTATCATAATCATTCAGGTGCGAGGCCGAAGGCCGAGCTGCGTTTCATACGGGCCTCTTGTTTACATTCCTTATCAAGATTCCTGGGCGAGGCCGAAGGCCGAGCTGCGTGTCATGCTTCGGGCGGTGGTTTAGCTTACCGGCCATCATTATCATTCTAGTGCGAGGCCGAAGGCCGAGCTGCGTTTCTTGCTTTGGGCGGTGGTGTAGCTTACCGCCCATCATCATTCTAGTGCGAGGCCGAAGGCCGAGCTGCGTTTCTTGCTTTTTTTGATTGTTCAGCTGTACTTCCCCATTCCGGCCGCCCGGCGGCCGGTCATTCTGGCGCGCGAAGCGCGCGGGGGGGGCCCAAAATCGCGAAGCGATTTTGGGGGGGGCGCAGCCCCCCTCTAGCGAAAAAGGGGCGCGTAGCGCCCCGTTGCGCTAGTCTAATATACTAAAGTTTGACCGTCCCTCTGTTTGTTTGTTTGTATGTCCGTCGACAGAAAACTTGTAAAATCCGGCTAAATTCGAAAAAAAGTCCTAAAAATTTGAAATTTGCACCAAAAAATCGCATTTTTTTTTCTCTTTTTTTTCCCCTTCTTCCCGATTTTTTTTACCTCTTCCCGAATCCGGGATAATTAAAAAACCGGGAAAAAAAATGATTAAAAAAAAAAGTCGCAGCGGGGAAACGGTACTCGCTGGTTCCGACTCGTCCGCGCGTCCCGTCTTTTCGCGTTTTTCCCGGGTCCCGGTTTTAAATTTTGACGATCCGTTTTAAAAAAAACATTCCTTAGGTCTTTCCGATCGTTTTAAAAAAATCCCGACCTTTTCCGACAATTTTTTACCTTCCAAATCAAACATTGAAAAAGGAACACGGAAAAAAAAAAAGGTGTCAAAATGGCGTTTTGTTTTCAGACGTTTTCGAGGTCTAAAAATCGTCCGGAAAAAAAAAACCAAAAACGAAAAATAATCTAGAAAAAAAGAGGAATCGAACGAACCCGCTCCCGAATTTTCCGACACCGGGAAAGGTTCGAAATCGCGATTCGAAAAAAGGGAAATTCCATGCAAAATCGTGCAAGATTTTACAAACTCGGGATAGGGAAATCAACGTGCGGTGATGAGGACGCATTTCATAGGTAACCTTCGATACGGCAGCGTAGTCTGGTCGGTAGAAGCGTCGCCTCGCTGCCCCCGGTAACCGTGTTCGATTCCCGTATTGAACTTTTTTTTTTTTTTCCTTTTTTTTTTTTTCCAACATTTATTTACAACAATTTGACTTTAATCATTTTGCAGCCGTTTATAAAAATGGACCTTTATTAATTAAAAATGTTAAAAAAAAAAAAAAAAAAAAAAAAAAATAGAAATTGGGGGTTTAAAAAATTGCAAGACTTGTAAAACGGTGAAAATGGAGCTGCGGTAGTTTTAAAGGAAGAAAAATGAAAAATGAGGAAAATATGGCAGGGGACCCGGAGTTTATTTTAAAAATAGGAATTATTATAAATAGAAAAGAGAGGAACGGGAGTGAAATAAAAAAAAGATGAATGAATTTGTGGCATGACTGGAAAAGGGCTGAAAATGAGAATGAGCTTGAGGTTGGGAGGGGTTGAATATAGGTATTCTGAGAACCAAGCCTACGTGTTTACTTTTATTTTTAGTTTGTAAATTTTGGAAAAGCCTAGGTCTTTCTTTACTTTCCAATTTTTTATTTTAATCATTTATTTATTTACTTATTTATTTTATTTTTTTTTTTTTTTTTTTTGCACAGCAATTTTACACATTGACATCAATTCTTTGGCAGGCGTTTAAGTATGGGCCTTATTTTTTTCCCACCATTTTTTACCTTCGAAATCGGAAATTGAAAAAAAAAAAAGTCGAAAAAAATGGGACACGGGAAAAAAATGAAATCTGGAAATGGGGTCTTTTTCTTCACATTTTGAACGTGTTGAAAATTGTTGGTTCTCGAAAATAAGTGAAACATGAAAAATATTCAAGGAAAAAGGAGGATTCCGTCCGACCAACCCGGTCTCTAATTTTTCGGATTTTTCGCAGATTCCTGGGCGAGGTCGATGGCCGAGCTGCGTTTCTTGGTTTGTGCGGTGGTTTAGGTTACCGGCCATCATTATCATTCTCGTGCGAGGCCGAAGGCCGAGCTGCGTTCCATACGTGCCTCTTGTTTACTTTCCTTAGCAAGATTCTGGGCGAGGCCGAAGGCCGACCTGCGTTTCATACGAGCGTCTTGCATACTTTCCTTACGAAGATTCCTGGGCGAGGCCGAAGCCGAGCTGCAGTCCTTACGGTGGATTTGCTATACTTCTCTTGCCTTGTATGAAGGATAGGCCTTGTATGGACTATAGGCGTTGTATGGACGATAGGCGTTGTATGGACGATAGGCCTTGTATGGACGATAGGCATTGTATGGAGGATAGGCCTTGTATGGAGGATATACACTGTATGGACGATAGGCGTTGTATGGACGATAGGCACTGTATGGAGGATATACAATGTATGGACGATAGGCGTGTATGGACGATAGGCGTCGTAGGACTATAGGCGTTGTATGGACGATAGGCGTGGTATGGACGATAGGCGTGGTATGGACTATAGGCGTTGTATGGACGATAGGCGCCGTATGGACGATAGGCGTTGTATGGGCGATAGGCGTTGTATGGACGATAGGCGTTGTATGACGATAGGCGTTGTATGGACGATAGGCACTGTATGGAGGATATACAATGTATGGACGATAGGCGTGGTATGGACTATAGGCGATGTATGGACGATAGGCGTTGTATGGACGATAGGCGTTGTATGGACGATAGGCATTGAATGGACGATAGGCCTTGTATGGACGATAGGCATTGTATGGACGATAGGCCTTGTATGAGGATATACATTGTATGGACGATAGGCATTGAATGGACGATAGGCGTTGTATGGACGATAGGCGTTGTATGGACGATAGGCGTTGTATGGACGATAGGCACTGTATGGAGGATATACAATGTATGGACGATAGGCGTGGTATGGACTATAGGCGTTGTATGGACGATAGGCGTTGTATGGACGATAGGCGTTGTATGGACGATAGGCATTGAATGGACGATAGGCCTTGTATGGACGATAGGCATTGTATGGACGATAAGCCTTGTATGGAGGATATACATTGTATGGACGATAGGCGTTGTATGGACGATAGGTACTGTATGGAGGATATACAATGTATGCACGATAGGCGGCGTATGGACTATAGGCGTTGTATGGACGATAGGCATTGAATGGACGATAGGCCTTGTATGGACGATAGGCATTGTATGGACGATAGGCCTTGTATGGAGGATATACATTGTATGGACGATAGGCGTTGTATGTACGATAGGCACTGTATGGTGAATGGGCAATGTATGGATGATAGGCAACCAGGATGTGGACCTTAGCACGGTATGAACCGAATGGACTGTATTCAATGCTCCCACCTCGGCTTCGATTATAGTAAAGTTTGATCGTCGTTCTGTCGGTTTGTCGACAGAAGTTTTTTTTTTCGCAGTATTTTGTTCACCCTTTAATGACTTTAATAATTTTCTTGCATTCAACTTGAACACGATATTATTTTCGATTGGGACTGACCGGGGCGAGACCGAAGGCCGAGCTGGTTTCATACGGGCGTCTTGCTTACGTTCCTTAGCAAGATTCTTGGGCGAGGCCGAAGGCCGAGCTGCGGTCCTTCGAGTGGTCGAGCTTATCGGGCGAGGCCGAGGCCGAGCTGCGTTCCATACGGGCCTCTTGCTTACTTTCCTTGGCAAGATTCCTGGGCGAGGCCGAAGGCCGAGCTGCGGTCCTTAGGGTGGTTGAGCTTATCGGGCGAGGCCGAAGGCCGAGCTGCGTTCCATACGGGTCTCTTGCTTTCTTTCCTTAGCAAGATTCTGGGCGAGGCCGAAGGCCGAGCTGCGTTCCGTACGGGCCTCTTGCTTACTTGCCTCATCAAGATTCCTGGGCGAGGCCGAAGGCCGAGCTGCGTTCCATACGGGCCTCTTGCTTACTTTCCTCATCAGATTCCTGGGCGAGGCCGAAGGCCGAGCTGCGGTCCTTACGTGGGATTTGCTATACTTCTCTCGCCCGGCCGCCCGGCGGCCGGTCATTCTGGCGCGCGAAGCGCGCGGGGGGGACCCAAAATCGCGAAGCGATTTTGGGGGGGGGCGAAGCCCCCCTCTAGCGAAAAAGGCGCGCGTAGCGCGCCGTTGCGCTAGTCTAATATACTAAAGTTTCATCGTCCCTCGTTTGTTTGTGTTGTTTGTTTTATGTCCGTCGACAGAAAACTTTAAAAATCTGGCTAAAATCGAAAAAAAATCGTAAAAATTTGAAATTTGCCCGAAAAATCGCATTTTTTTTTCTCTTTTTTTTCCCCTTTTTCCCCATTCTTTTCCCCCCTTCCCGAATCCGGGATTTTTAAAAAACCGGGAAAAAAAACGATTAAAAAATAAAGTCGCAGCGGGGAAACGGTACTCGCTGGTAAAAAACTCATCCGCGCGTCCCGTCTTTTCGCGTTTTTCCCGGGTCCCGGTTTTAAATTTTGACGATCCGTTTTAAAAAAAACATTCCTCAGGTCTTTCCGATCGTTTTAAAAAAAATCCCGACCTTTTCCGACAATTTTTTACTTCCAAATCAAACATTGAAAAATGAACACGGAAAAAAAAAAGGTGTCAAAATGGCGTTCCGTTTTCAGACGTTTTCGAGGTCTAAAAATCGTCCGAAAAAAAAAAAACCAAAAACGAAAATAATCTACGAAAAAGAGGAATCGAACGAACCCGCTCCCGAATTTTTCCGATTCCGGGAAAGGTTCGAAATGGCGATTCGAAAAAAGGGAAATTCCATGCAAAATCGTGCAAGATTTTACAAACTCGGGATAGGGAAATCAACGTAGGGTGATGAGGACGCATTTCTTAGGTAACCTTCGATACGGCAGCGTAGTCTGGTCGGTAGAAGCGTCGCTTCGCTACCCTTGGAAACCGTGTTCGGTTCCCGTATTGAATCATTTTTTTTTTCTCTTTTTTTTTTTTTCCAATATTTTAATCACAATTTGACTTTAATTATTTTGCAGCCGTTTATAAAAATGGGCCTTTATTATTTAAAAATGTTTTAAAATTTAAAATTAAAAAAAAAAAAAAAGAGATGGGGGGGTTTCTTTTTCTCTTCTTTTTTTTTTTCGCACTATTTTATTCACCCTTTCATTAACTTTAATAATTTTCTTGCATTTTAAGCCGAATTTAATATTTTCATGAATTTTAGGTTGAGTTTAAAAATTATTTTGGATTCCAACTGACCGGGGCGAGGCCGAAGGCCGAGCTGCGTTTCATACGGGCCTCTTGCCTACATTCCTTATCAAGATCCCTGGGCGAGGCCGAAGGCCGAGCTGCGTTTCTTGCATCGGGCGGTGGTTTAGCTTTTCCCCAACATGATCATTCTCGTGCGAGGCCGAAGGCCGAGCTGCGTTTCATACGGGCCTCTTGCCTACATTCCTTATCAAGATCCCTGGGCGAGGCCGAAGGCCGAGCTGCGTTTCTTGCATCGGGCGGTGGTTTAGCTTATGCTCCATCATGATCATCTCTCGTGCGAGGCCGAAGGCCGAGCTGCGTTTCATACGGCCTCTTGCCTACATTCCTTATCAAGATCCTGGGCGAGGCCGAAGGCCGAGCTGCGTTTCTTGCATCGGGCGGTGGTTTAGCTTATCCCCCATCATGATCATTCTCGTGCGAGGCCGAAGGCCGAGCTGCGTTTCATACGGGCCTCTTGCCTACATTCCTTATCAAGATCCCTGGGCGAGGCCGAAGGCCGAGCTGCGTTTCTTGCATCTGGCGGTGGTTTAGCTTTTCCCCATCATGATCATTCTCGTGCGAGGCGAAGGCCGAGCTGCGTTTCATACGGGCCTCTTGCCTACATTCCTTATCAAGATCCCTGGGCGAGGCCGAAGGCCGAGCTGCGTTTCTTGCATCGGGCGGTGGTTTAGCTTATTCCCCATCATGATCATTCTCGTGCGAGGCCGAAGGCCGAGCTGCGTTTCATACGGCCTCTTGCCTACATTCCTTATCAAGATCCCTGGGCGAGGCCGAAGGCCGAGCTGCGTTTCTTGCATCGGGCGGTGGTTTAGCTTATCCCCATCATGATCATTCTCGTGCGAGGCCGAAGGCCGAGCTGCGTTTCATACGGGCCTCTTGCCTACATTCCTTATCAAGATCCCTGGGCGAGGCCGAAGGCCGAGCTCCGTTTCTTGCATCGGGCGGTGGTTTAGCTTATTTCCCATCATGATCATTCTCGTGCGAGGCCGAAGCCGAGCTGCGTTTCATACGGGCCTCTTGCCTACATTCCTTATCAAGATCCCTGGGCGAGGCCGAAGGCCGAGCTGCGTTTCTTGCATCGGGCGGTGGTTTAGCTTATTCCCCATCATGATCATTCTCGTGCGAGGCCGAAGGCCGAGCTGCGTTTCTTGCTTTGTTTGTAGTGCAGCTGCACTTCCCCATTCCGGCCGCCCGGCGGCCGGTCATTCTGGCGCGCGAAGCGCGCGGGGGGGACCCGAAATCGCGAAGCGATTTTGGGGGGGCGCAGCCCCCCTCTAGCGAAAAAGGGGCGCGTAGCGCCCCGTTGCGCTAGTCTAATATACTAAAGTTTCATCGTCCCTCTGTTTGTTTGTTTGTATGTCCGTCGACAGAAAACTTTAAAAATCTGGCTAAAATCGAAAAAAAATCGGAAAAATTTGAAATTTGCACCAAAAAATCACATTTTTTTTTCTCTTTTTTTTCCCCCTTTTCCCGATTTTTTTCCGCCCTTCCCGAATCCGGGATTCTCAAAAAACCGGGAAAAAAAAACGAAATAAAATAAAGTCACAGCGGGGAAACGGTACTCGCTGGTAAAAACTCGTGCGCGCGTGTCCCGTCTTTTCGCGTTCCTCCCGGGTCCCGGTTTTAAATTTTGACGATCCGTTTTAAAAAAACATTCCTCATGTCCCGATCATTTTAAAAAAAATCCCGACCTTTTCCGACAATTTTTTACCTTCCGAATCAAACATTGAAAAACGAACACGGAAAAAAAAAAGGTGTCAAAATGGCGTTCCGTTTTCAGACGTTTTCGAGGTCTAAAAATCGTCCGAAAAAAAAAAACCAAAAACGAAAAATAATCTACGAAAAAAGAGGAATCGAACGAACCCGCTCCCGAATTTTTCCGATTCCGGGAAAGGTTCGAAATCGCGATTCGAAAAAAGGGAAATTCCATGCAAAATCGTGCAAGATTTTACAAACTCGGGATAGGGAAATCAACGTACGGTGATGAGGACGCATTTCATAGGTAACCTTCGATACGGCAGCGTAGTCTGGTCGGTAGAAGCGTCGCTTCGGTGCCCTCGGTAACCGTGTTCGGTTCCCGTATTGAATCGTTTTTTTTTCTTTTTTTTTTTTTTTCCAATATTTTAATCACAATTTGACTTTAATTATTTTGCAGCCGTTTATAAAAATGGACCTTTATTATTTCAAAATGTTTTAAAATTTAAAATTGAAAAAAAAAAAAAAAAAAAAAAAAAAAATAGAAATAAAGGGTTTATTCTTTTCGGATTTTTCTCTTCTTTTTTTTCGCACAATTTTATTCACCCTTTCATTAACTTTAATAATTTTCTTGCATTTTAAGTCGAATTTAATAATTTTCTTGAAGTTTAAGTTGAGTTTAAAAATTATTTTGGATTCCAACTGACCGGGGCGAGGCCGAAGGCCGAGCTGCGTTTCTTGCTTCGGGCGGTGGTTTAGCTTACCCCCCATCATAATCATTCTGGTGCGAGGCCGAAGGCCGAGCTGCGTTTCATACGGGCCTCTTTCTTACATCCCTTATCAAGATTCCTGGGCGAGGCCGAAGGCCGAGCTGCGTTTCTTGCTTCGGGCGGTGGTTTAGCTTACCCCCCATCATAATCATTCTGGTGCGAGGCCGAAGGCCGAGCTGCGTTTTATACGGGCGTTTTGCTTACATTCCTCATCAACATTCCTGGGCGAGGCCGAAGGCCGAGCTGCGTTTCTTGCTTCGGGCGGTGTTTAGCTTACCCCCCATCATAATCATTCTGGTGCGAGGCCGAAGGCCGAGCTGCGTTTCATACGGGCCTCTTTCTGACATCCCTTATCAAGTTTCCTGGGCGAGGCCGAAGGCCGAGCTGCGTTTCTTGCTTCGGGCGGTGGTTTAGCTTACCCCCCATCATAATCATTCCGGTGCGAGGCCGAAGGCCGAGCTGCGTTTCTTGCTTCGGGCGGTGGTTTAGCTCACCCCCCATCATAATCATTCTGGTGCGAGGCCGAAGGCCGAGCTGCGTTTCATACGGGCCTCTTGCTTACATTCTTTATCAAGATTCCTGGGCGAGGCCGAAGGCCGAGCTGCGTTTCTTGCTTCGGGCGGTGGTTTAGCTTACCCCCCATCATAATCATTCCGGTGCGAGGCCGAAGGCCGAGCTGCGTTTCTTGCTTCGGGCGGTGGTTTAGCTCACCCCCCATCATAATCATTCTGGTGCGAGGCCGAAGGCCGAGCTGCGTTTCATACGGGCCTCTTGCTTACATTCTTTATCAAGATTCCTGGGCGAGGCCGAAGGCCGAGCTGCGTTTCTTGCTTTGTTTGATACTTTAGCTGCACTTCCCCATTCCGGCCGCTCGGCGGCCGGTCATTCTGGCGCGCGAAGCGCGCGGGGGGGGACCCGAAATCGCGAAGCGATTTTGGGGGGGGCGCAGCCCCCCTCTAGCGAAAAAGGGGCGCGTAGCGCCCCGTTGCGCTAGTCTTATATACTAAAAGTTGTCCATCCCCCTGTTTATCTGTCTGTCTGTTTGTTTGTTTGTATGTCCGTCGACGGAAAAGTTGAAAAATCCGGCTAAATTCGAAAAAAAATCGGAAAAATTTGAAATTTGCACCAAAAAATCACATTTTTTTTTCTTTTTTTTTCCCCCATTTTCCCGATTTTTTTCCGCCCTTCCCGAATCCGGGATTCTCAAAAAACCGGGAAAAAAAAACGAAATAAAATAAAGTCACAGCGGGGAACGTACTCGCTGGTAAAAAACTCGTGCGCGCGTCCCGTCTTTCCGCCTGTTTCCCGGGTCCCGGTTTTAAATTTCGACGATCCGTTTTAAAAAAACAATTCCTCGGGTCTTTCCGATCCTTTTAAAAAAAATCCCGACCTTTTCCGACAATTTTTTACCTTTCAAATCAAGCATTGAAAAACGAACCCGGAAAAAAAAAAGGTGTCAAACGGCGTTCCGTTTTCAGACGTTTTCGAGGTCTAAAATCGTCCTAAAAAAAAAAACCAAAAACGAAAAATAATCTACGAAAAAAGAGGAATCGAACGAACCCGCTCCCGAATTTTTCCGATACCGGGAAAGGTTCGAAATCGCGATTCGAAAAAAGGGAAATTCCATGCAAAATCGTGCAAGATTTTACAAACTCGGGATAGGGAAATCAACGTACGGTGATGAGGACGCATTTCATAGGTAACCTGAGACACGGCAGCGTAGTCTGGTTGGTAGAAGCGTCGCTTCGCTGCTCTCGGTAACCGTGTTCGGTTCCCGTATTGAAACATTTTTTTTTTCTTTTTTTTTTTTCCAATATTTTAATCACAATTTGACTTTAATTATTTTGCAGCCGTTTATAAAAATGGACCTTTATTATTTAAAAATGTTTTAAAATTTAAAATTAAAAAAAAAAAATATAAATGGGGGGTTTCTTTTTCTCTTCTTTTTTTTTTTCGCACTATTTTATTCACCCTTTCATTAACTTTAATAATTTTCTTGCATTTTAAGCCGAATTTAATAATTTTCATGAATTTTAGGTTGAGTTTAAAAATTATTTTGGATTTCAACTGACCGGGGCGAGGCCGAAGGCCGAGCTGCGTTTCTTGCATCGGGCGGTGGTTTAGCTTATCCCCCATCATGATCATTCTCGTGCGAGGCCGAAGGCCGAGCTGCGTTTCATACGGGCCTCTTGCCTACATTCCTTATCAATTATCCTGGGCGAGGCCGAAGGCCGAGCTGCGTTTCTTGCATCGGGCGGTGGTTTAGCTTTTCCCCATCATGATCATTCTCGTGCGAGGCCGAAGGCCGAGCTGCGTTTCATACGGGCCTCTTGCCTACATTCCTTATCAAGATTCCTGGGCGAGGCCGAAGGCCGAGCTGCGTTTCTTGCATCGGCGGTGGTGTTAGCTTATTCCCCATCATGATCATTCTCGTGCGAGGCCGAAGGGAGCTGCGTTTCATACGGGCCTCTTGCCTACATTCCTTATCAAGATCCCTGGGCGAGGCCGAAGGCCGAGCTGCGTTTCTTGCATCGGGCGGTGGTTTAGCTTCCCCCCATCATGATCATTCTCGTGCGAGGCCGAAGGCCGAGCTGCGTTTCATACGGGCCTCTTGCCTACATTCCTTATCAAGATCCCTGGGCGAGGCCGAAGGCCGAGCTGCGTTTCTTGCATCGGCGGCGTGGTTAGCTTTTCCCCATCATGATCATTCTCGTGCGAGGCCGAAGGCCGAGCTGCGTTTCATACGGGCCTCTTGCCTACATTCCTTATCAAGATTCCTGGGCGAGGCCGAAGGCCGAGCGCGTTTCTTGCATCGGGCGGTGGTTTAGCTTATCCCCCATCATGATCATTCTCGTGCGAGGCCGAAGGCCGAGCTGCGTTTCATACGGGCCTCTTGCCTACATTCCTTATCAAGATCCCTGGGCGAGGCCGAAGGCCGAGCTGCGTTTCTTGCATCGGGCGGTAGTTTAGCTTATCCCCCATCATGATCATTCTCGTGCGAGGCCGAAGGCCGAGCTGCGTTTCATACGGCCTCTTGCCTACATTCCTTATCAAGATTCCTGGGCGAGGCCGAAGGCCGAGCTGCGTTTCTTGCATCGGGCGGTGGTTTAGCTTATTCCCCATCATGATCATTCTCGTGCGAGGCCGAAGGCCGAGCTGCGTTTCATACGGGCCTCTTGCCTACATTCCTTATCAAGATCCCTGGCGAGGCCGAAGGCCGAGCTGCGTTTCTTGCATCGGGCGGTGGTTTAGCTTATCCCCATCATGATCATTCTCGTGCGAGGCCGAAGGCCGAGCTGCGTTTCATACGGGCCTCTTGCCTACATTCCTTATCAAGATCCCTGGGCGAGGCCGAAGGCCGAGCTGCGTTTCTTGCATCGGGCGGCGGTTTAGCTTTTCCCCATCATGATCATTCTCGTGCGAGGCCGAAGGCCGAGCTGCGTTTCATACGGGCCTCTTGCCTACATTCCTTATCAAGATCCCTGGGCGAGGCCGAAGGCCGAGCTGCGTTTCTTGCATCGGCGGTGGTTTAGCTTATTCCCCATCACGATCATTCTCGTGCGAGGCCGAAGGCCGAGCTGCGTTTCATACGGGCCTCTTGCCTACATTCCTTATCAAGATCCCTGGGCGAGGCCGAAGGCCGAGCTGCGTTTCTTGCATCGGGCGGTGGTTTAGCTTATTCCCCATCATGATCATTCTCGTGCGAGGCCGAAGGCCGAGCTGCGTTTCATACGGGCCTCTTGCCTACATTCCTTATCAAGATTCCTGGGCGAGGCCGAAGGCCGAGCTGCGTTTCTTGCTTTGTTTGATAGTGCAGCTGCACTTCCCCATTCGGGCCGCCCGGCGGCCGGTCATTCTGGCGCGCGAAGCGCGCGGGGGGGGACCCGAAATCGCGAAGCGATTTTGGGGGGGGCGCAGCCCCCCCTAGCGAAAAAGGGCGCGTAGCGCCCCGTTGCGCTAGTCTTATATACTAAAAGTTGTCCGTCCCCCTGTTTATCTGTCTGTCTGTCTGTTTGTTTGTTTGTATGTCCGTCGACGGAAAAGTTGTAAAATCTACAACTCTTTAAAAAAAAATCGGAAAAATTTGAAATTTGCACCGAAAAATCGCATTTTTAATTCTCTAAATTTTTATTCCGTTCCCGATTTTTTTCCGCCCTTCCCGAATCCGGGATAATTAAAAAACCGGGAAAAAAAAGGATTAAAAATAAAAGTCACAGCGGGGAAACGGTACTCGCTGGTAAAAACTCGTGCGCGCGTCCCGTCTTTTCGCCTTTTTCCCGGTCCCGGTTTTAAATTTCGACGATCCGTTTTAAAAAAAACATTCCTCAGGTCTTTCCGATCCTTTTAAAAAAAATCCCGACCTTTTCCGACAATTTTTTACCTTCCAAATCAAACATTGAAAAACGAACACGGAAAAAAAAAAAGGTGTCAAAATGGCGTCTTTTTTTTTACATTTTCAACGTCTTAAAAATGGTTCCCGAAAATAAATCAAACATGAAAAAAATAATCTACAAAAAAAGAGGAATCGAGCGAACCCGCTCCCGAATTTTTCCGATACCGGGAAAGGTTCGAAATGGCGATTCGAAAAAGGGGAATTCCATGCAAAATCGTGCAAGATTTGACAAACTCGGGATAGGGAAATCAACGTACGGTGATGAGGACGCATTTCGTAGGTAACCTTCGATACGGCAGCGTAGTCTGGTCGGTAGAAGCGTCGCTTCGCTGCCCCCGGTAACCGTGTTCGATTCCCGTATTGTTTTTTTTTTTTCCTTTTTTTTTTTTTTTCCAATATTTTATTCACAATTTGACTTTAATTATTTTGCAGCTGTTAATAAAAATGCACCTTCATTATTTAAAAATTTTTTAAAATTTAAAATTAAAAAAAAAAAAAAAAAAAAGAAATAGGGGGTTTATTATTTTCGGATTTTTCTCTTCTTTTTTTTCGCACTATTTTATTCACCCTTTCATTAACTTTAATAATTTTCTTGCATTTTAAGTCGAATTTAATAATTTTCATGAATTTTAGGTTGAGTTTAAAAATTATTTTGGATTCCAACTGACCGGGCGAGGCCGAAGGCCGAGCTGCGTTTCTTGTATCGGGCGGTGGTTTAGCTTATCCCCCATCATGATCATTCTCGTGCGAGGCCGAAGGCCGAGCTGCGTTTCATACGGGCCTCTTGCCTACATTCGTTATCAAGATCCCTGGGCGAGCCGAAGGCCGAGCTGCGTTCTTGTATCGGGCGGTGGTTTAACTTATCCCCCATCATGATCATTCTCGTGCGAGGCCGAAGGCCGAGCTGCGTTTCATACGGGCCTCTTGCCTACATTCCTTATCAAGATCCCTGGGCGAGGCCGAAGGCCGAGCTGCGTTTCTGCATCGGGCGGTGGTTTAGCTTATTCCCCATCATGATCATTCTCGTGCGAGGCCGAAGGCCGAGCTGCGTTTCATACGGGCCTCTTGCCTACATTCCTTATCAAGATCCCGGGCGAGGCCGAAGGCCGAGCTGCGTTTCTTGCATCGGCGGGCGGTGGTTTAGCTTATTTCCCATCATAATCATTCTCGTGCGAGGCCGAAGGCCGAGCTGCGTTTCATACGGGCCTCTTGCCTACGTTCCTTATCAAGATCCCTGGGCGAGGCCGAAGGCCGAGCTGCGTTTCTTGCATCGGGCGGAGGTTTAGCTTATTCCCCATCATGATCATTCTCGTGCGAGGCCGAAGGCCGAGCTGCGTTTCATACGGGCCTCTGCCTACATTCTTATCAAGATCCCTGGGCGAGGCCGAAGGCCGAGCTGCGTTTCTTGCATCGGGCGGTGGTTTAGCTTATCCCCCATCATGATGATTCTCGTGCGAGGCCGAAGGCCGAGCTGCGTTCATACGGGCCTCTTGCCTACATTCGTTATCAAGATCCCTGGGCGAGGCCGAAGGCCGAGCTGCGTTTCTTGTATCGGGCGGTGGTTTAACTTATCCCATCATGATCATTCTCGTGCGAGGCCGAAGGCCGAGCTGCGTTTCATACGGGCCTCTTGCCTACATTCCTTATCAAGATCCCTGGGCGAGGCGAAGGCCGAGCTGCGTTTCTTGCTTTGTTTGATAGTGCAGCTGCACTTCCCCATTCCGCCGCCGGCGGCCGGTCAGTCTGGCGCGCGAAGCGCGCGGGGGGGACCCAAAATCGCGAAGCGATTTTGGGGGGGCGAAGCCCCCCTCTAGCGAAAAAGGGGCGCGTAGCGCCCCGTTGCGCTAGTCTTATATACTAAAGTTGTCCATCCCCCTGTTATCTGTCTGTCTGTCTGTTTGTTTGTTTGTATGTCCGTCGACGGAAAAGTTGTAAAATCTACAACTCTTGAAAAAAAAAATCGGAAAAATTTGAAATTTGCACCGAAAAATCGCATTTTTAATTCTCTAAATTTTATCCGTTCCCGATTTTTTTCCGCCCTTCCCGAATCCGGGATAATTAAAAAACCGGGAAAAAAAAACGATTAAAAAATAAAGTCGCAGCGGGGAAACGGTACTCGCTGGTAAAAAACTCGTGCGCGCGTCCCGTCTTTTCGCCTTTTTCCGGGTCCCGGTTTTAAATTTCGACGATCCGTTTTAAAAAAAACATTCCTCGGGTCTTTCCGATCCTTTTAAAAAAAATCCCGACCTTTTCGACAATTTTTTACCTTCCAAATCAAACATTGAAAAACGAACACGGAAAAAAAAAAAGTGTCAAAATGGCGTTTTGTTTTCAGACGTTTTCGAGGTCTAAAAATCGTCCGAAAAAAAAAAAAAACCAAAAACGAAAAATATCTACGAAAAAAGAGGAATCGAACGAACCCGCTCCGAATTTTTCCGATTCGGGAAAGGTTCGAAATCGCGATTCGAAAAAAGGGAAATTCCATGCAAAATCGTGCAAGATTTTACAAACTCGGGATAGGGAAATCAACGTAGGGTGATGAAGACGCATTTCATAGGTAACCTTCGATACGGCAGCGTAGTCTGGTCGGTAGAAGCGTCGCTTCGGTGCCCTCGGTAACCGTGTTCGATTCCCGCATTGAATATTTTTTTTTCTTTGTTTTTTTTTTTTTTTTTTCCAATATTTTAATCACAATTTGACTTTAATTATTTTGCAGCCGTTTTTAAAAATGGACCTTTATTATTTCAAAATGTTTTAAAATTTAAAATTAAAAAAAAAAAAAAAAGAAAAAAAATAGAAATGGGTGATTTTTTTTTTTTGTTGCTTTCGCTTACAAATATGAAATGAGAGGTGATTACAGGGATTTAAAAGAAAAAAAAAAAAAAGTGTCATGAACTTATTGAGCTTCAATTAAGATTAAAAAAAATGAGAATTTTTTAAATCTGAAATCTGAACGGTTAGGAAAAAAAAATTTTTGATTTTACATGTAGCAAGAATGAGGAGGAGGAAATTTCAAGGTAAGAAATTGTGTCAGTTACAACTTTAGGGACACAAAAAATTCAGGAAGTAAACCAAAACACTTTTACTTGAGCGACTAAAGAAATTCAAAAACTTTTTGCTAATCGAAAGGAGAGATTTGTATGAGTGCATGGGTTGTGAATCTGAAAAGTGATTACGAATGACATCTTCAAGTTGAGAGTCTGATTAAGTGTATCGTGCAACTGTTATGGTTTATAATTTTTTTTTTTTTTTTCTGGCTTTCGGTTAGAAATATGAAATGGCAGGTAATCAGGGGGATGAAAAAGAAAATGAGCGTCATCCAGCAGTTAATGAGGTTAGGTCATAAATACACAATTCGAAAAAATTGTACTGTAAATGAGTAGAGAAGAAAAGTTTTAGGTTTTAAAATTAGGGAAGAAAGAAAGAAGAAAGTCATTTCAAGATAAAAACTTGTTCAATTAGAAGTTGATAAAAATTATAAGTCCCTATGTTTAACTTATGGCAGTATTATTATTTTACGTGAATATTAATTAATGGCATTAAAATTATGTTTTGGATATTAATTGAAATAAATGAATTAATTAATTGATTAATTAGAAAGAATTGTGGTATCGACAGAATTAAAAATTGTGAGCTGAGGTGTTCATCATATAACGAATTTATTCCTCCTCTACTTATCTTGTTATACATCTAATTACGATTACACTTTGAAAACCGAAATATGAAAAAAAAAAAAAAAAAATTGGACAAGTTATAATTTTTTGTGTCGCAGACTTGATATTTTGATTTTACTGGGCTCTATACTTCAACCGTTAGTTTTATAATTTTTTTTTTTTTTTTTTTTTTTTTTCTTCTTCTTTTATAAACTAAACATAAGCAGCGATATATTTTTTTAACTTTACTAACTGCCTCTATGAATCATACGCGAAAAGTTGCCAATATTGCGGGAAAAGACCAAGCACAATCTAAGCCTTTAAGGCTTTAAAAGAAAAATAGGCTTTAAACGGCAAAAATGTAAAATATGTTCAAGTCATGCTATTTCATTAATTGAAATATTGCTAATTAAGATTTCGCACAAACCTAGGTAGAATTTCCCGTTATGTTTACCTCATGAAGGAATAAATAGACAAGTATATAATAATATAAATATACTTTAAAATCTTTTATTTTTTTTTACCGAAAGTTGTCATTCATGTTTACCGAAATTTCATTTTAAAATAATTATTCCTGTTCAAATTTCGAAATTGAAGTAAATAATTTGAAACCACGGTATTTCTTATTTGAGTGAGAAGTTCTTTTCATAAAGTTAAAACAAGTATGTTACATTAAAGCTGCGACATAATTTCAATTTTTTTCAAATATATACTGCTTCCTTTCTTTCAATATACGGTTGGTTGGTTGGTTTGTTTATAAAAGCAAAAAATAGGAAAGCAAAGAAAAGCAAAAAGTAGGATTAAGGAATTGGCTAGGTGATGGCATAATTATTGTCAAAATAAAAGTTGTAGGTTAATGACGTACGGGCGGGTGAGGCCGAAGGCCGAGGTGCGTTTCTTGCCTTGTGGCGGTGGATTAGCTTACCGCCCATCATTATCATTCTGGTGCGAGGCCGAAGGCCGAGGTGCGTTTCTTGCTTTGGGCGGTGGTTTAGCTCTACTTCCCCATTCCGGCCGCCCGGCGGCCGGTCATTCTGGCGCGCGAAGCGCGCGGGGGGGGACCCAAAATCGCGAAGCGATTTTGGGGGGGGCAAAGCCCCCCTCTAGCGAAAAAGGGGCGCGTAGCGCCCCGTTGCGCTAGTCTTATATACTAAAAGTTGTCCATCCCCCTGTTTATCTGTCTGTCTGTCTGTTTGTTTGTTTGTATGTCCGTCGACGGAAAAGTTGTAAAATCTACAACTCTTGAAAAAAAAATCGGAAAAATTTGAAATTTGCACCGAAAAATCGCATTTTTAATTCTCTAAATTTTTATTCCGTTCCCGATTTTTTTTACCTCATCCCGAATCCGGGATAATTAAAAAACCGGGAAAAAAGCGATTAAAAAAAAAAAAGTCGCAGCGGGGAAACGGTACTCGCTGGTAAAAAACTCGTGCGCGCGTCCCGTCTTTTCGCCTTTTTCCCGGGTCCCGGTTTTAAATTTCGACGATCCGTTTTAAAAAAAACATTCCTCGGGTCTTTCCGATCCTTTTAAAAAAAATCCCGACCTTTTCCGACAATTTTTTTACCTTCCAAATCAAACATCGAAAAACGAACGCGGAAAAAAAAAAAGGTGTCAAAACGGCGTTCCGTTTTCAGACGTTTTCGAGGTCTAAAAATCGTCCGAAAAAAAAAACCGAAAACGAAAAATAATCTACGAAAAAGAGGAATCGAACGAGCCCGCTCCCGAATTTTTCCGACACCGGGAAAGGTTCGAAATCGCGATTCGAAAAAAAAGGGAAATTCCATGCAAAATCGTGCAAGATTTTACAAAACTCGAAACAAGGAAATCACGTACGGTGATGAGGACGCATTTCGTAGGTAACCTTCGATACGGCAGCGTAGTCTGGTCGGTAGAAGCGTCGCTTCGCTGCCCTCGGTAACCGTGTTCGATTCCCGTATTGAATCATTTTTTTTTTCTTTTTTTTTTTTTCCAATATTTTAATCGCATTTGACTTTAATTATTTTGCAGCCGTTTATAAAAATGGACCTTTATTATTTAAAAAATGTTTTAAAATTTAAAATTAAGAAAAAAAAAAATCTGAAATCTGAAATCTGAACGGTTAGGAAAAAAAAGTTTTTGATTTTAAATGTAGCAAGAATGAGGAGGAGGAAATTTCAAGGTATGAAATACTGTCAAGTTGCAACTTTAGGGACAGAAAAAATTCAGGAAGTAAACCATAACACTTTTACTTGAGCGACTAAAGAATTCAAAAACTTTTTGCTAATCGAAAGGAGACATTGTATGAGTGCATGGGTTGTCAATCTGAAAAGTGATTACGAATGACATCTTCAAGTTGATGGTCTGATTAAGTGTATCGTACAACTGTTATGGTTTCTAATTTTTTTTTGTGGCTTTCGCTTACAAATATGAAATGAGAGGTGATTACAGGGATTTAAAAGAAAAAAAAAAAAAAAGTGTCATGAACTTATTGAGCTTCAATAAGATTAAAAAAAATGAGAATTTCTTAAATCTGAAATCTGAACGGTTAGGAAAAAAAAATTTTTGATTTTACATGTAGCAAGAATGAGGAGGAGGAAATTTCAAGGTATGAAATAGTGTCAAGTTGCAACTTTAGGGACAGAAAAAATTCAGGAAGTAAACCATAACACTTTTACTGAGCGACTAAAGAAATTCAAAAACTTTTTGCTAATCGAAAGGAGACATTTGTATGAGTGCATGGGTTGTGAATCTGAAAAGTGATTACGAATGACATCTCAAGTTGATAGTCTGATAAGTGTATCGTACAACTGTTATGGTTTCTAACTAATTTTTTTTTTTGTTGCTTTCGCTTACAAATATGAAATGAGAGGTGATTACAGGGGGATTTAAAAAAAAAAAAAAAAAAAGTGTCATGAACTTATTGAGGTTCAATTAAGATTAAAAAAAATGAGAATTTCTTAAATCTGAAATCTGAACGGTTAGGAAAAAAAAGTTTTTGATTTTAAATGTAGCAAGAATGAGGAGGAGGAAATTTCAAGGTAAGAAATTGTGTCAGTTACAACTTTAGGGACACAAAAAATGCAGGAAGTAAACCATAACACTTTTACTTGAGCGACTAAAGAAATTCAAAAACTTGCTATTGAAAGGAGACATTTGTATGAGTCCATGGGTTGTGAATCTGAAAAGTGAATACGAATGACATCTTCAAGTTGATAGTCTGATTAAGTGTATCGTGCAACTGTTATGGTTTATAATTTTTTTTTTTTTTCTGGCTTTCGGTTAGAAATATGAAATGGCAGGTAATCAGGGGGATGAAAAAGAAAATGAGCGTCACCAGCAGTTAATGAGGTTAGGTCATAAATACACAATTCGAAAAAATTGTACTGTAAATGAGTAGAGAAGAAAAGTTTTAGGTTTTAAAATTAGGGAAGAAAGAAAGAAGAAAGTCATTTCAAGATAAAAACTTGTTCAATTAGATCTTGATAAAAATTATAAGTCTCCTATGTTAACTTATGCCAGTGTATCGTACAACTGTTATGGTTTTTATTTTTTTTTTTGTTGCTTTCGCTTATAAATATGAAATGGGAGGTGATTAAAGGGATGAGAAAAAAAAAAAAAAAGAAATTGAGTGTCAGACGTTATTGAGGTTAGGTTGTTAAGAGAGAATATGAAAAAAATTGTACTGTATATGAGTAGAGAAGAAAAGTTTTAACTTTTAGGTTTTAAAATTAGGGAAGAAAGAATAAAGGAAGTCATTTGAAGATAAGAACTTGTGTCAATTAGAATTGATAAAAATTATAAGTCCCTATGTTTAACTTATGGCAGTATTATTATTATTTTACGTGAATATTAATTAATGCATTAAAATTATGTTTTGGATATTAATGGAAATAAATGAATTAATTATTAATTAATTGATTAATTAGAAAGAATTGTGGTATCGACAGAATTAAAAATTGTGAGGTGAGGTGTTCATCATATAACGAATTTATTCCTCCTCTACTATCTTCTTATACATCTAATTACGATTACACTTTGAAAACCGAAATATGAAAAAAAAAAAAAAAAAAAAAAAAAAAAAAAAAATTGGACAAGTTATAATTTTTGTGTCGCAGACTTGATATTTGATTTTACTGGGCTCTATACTTCAACCGTAGTTTTATTAATTTTTTTTTTTTTTTTTTTCTTCTTCTTCTTTTAAACTAAACATAAGCAGCGATATATTTTAACTTTACTAACTGCCTGTATGAATCATACGCGAAAAGTTGCCAATATTGCGGGAAAAGACGAAGCACAATCTAAGCCTTAAGGGTTTAAAAAAAAATAGGGTTTAAAGGGGAAATGTAAAATATGTTCAAGTCATGGTATTTCATTAATGAAATATTGGTAATTAAGATTTCGCACAAACCTAGGTAGAATTTCCGGTATGTTTACCTCATGAAGGAATAAATAGACAAGTATATAATAATAAATATACTTTAAAATCTTTTTTTTTTTTGTACCGAAAGTTGTCATTCATGTTTACCGAATTTCATGTAAAATAATTATTCCTGTTCAAATTTCGAAATTGAAGTAAATAATTTGAAACCACGGTATTTCTTAGTTGAGTGAGAAGTTCTTTTATAAAGTTAAAAACAGTATGTTACATTAAAGCTGCGACATAATTTCAATTTTTTCAAATATATACTTTCCTTCTTTCAATATACGGTTGGTTGTGGTTTGTTTATAAAAGCAAAAAATAGGAAAGGAAGGAAAGCAAAAAGTAGGATTAAGGAATTGGCTAGGTGATGGCATAATGTTGTCAAAATAAAAGTTGTAGGTTAATGACCTACGGGCGGGCGAGGCCGAAGGCCGAGCTGCGTTTCTTGCTTGTGGCGGTGGATTAGCTTACCGCCCATCATTATCATTCATGTGCGAGGCAGAAGGCCGAGCTGCGTTTCATACGGACCTCTTGCTTACATTCCTCATCAAGATTCCTGGGCGAGGCCGAAGGCCGAGCTGCGTTTCTTGCTTTGGGCGGTGGTTTAGCTTACTCCCCATCATAATCATTCTGGTGCGAGGCCGAAGGCCGAGCTGCGTTCTTGCTTTGGGCGGTGGTTTAGCTTATCCCCCATCATGATCTTCTCGTGCGAGGCCGAAGGCCGAGCTGCGTTTCATACGGGCGTCTTGCCTACATTCCTTATCAAGATCCCGGCGAGGCCGAAGGCCGAGCTGCGTTCTTGCATCGGGCGGTGGTTTAGCTTATCCCCCATCATGATCATTCTCGTGCGAGGCCGAAGGCCGAGCTGCGTTTCATACGGGCCTCTTGCCTACATTCCTTATCAAGATCCCTGGGCGAGGCCGAAGCCGAGCTGCGTTTCTTGCATCGGGCGGTGGTTTAGCTTATCCCCCATCATAATCATTCGCGTGCGAGGCCGAAGGCGAGCTGCGTTTCATACGGCCTCTTGCTACATTCCTTATCAAGATCCCTGGGCGAGGCCGAAGGCCGAGCTGCGTTTCTGCATCGGGCGGTGGTTTAGCTTATTCCCATCATGATCATTCTCGTGCGAGGCCGAAGGCCGAGCTGCGTTTCATACGGGCCTCTTGCTTACATTCCTATCAAGATTCATGGGCGAGGCCGAAGGCCGAGCTGCGTTTTGCAGGGCGGGTGGTTTAGCTTATTCCCATCATGATCATTCTCGGCGAGGCCGAAGGCCGAGCTGCGTTTCATACGGGCGTCTTGCCTACATTCCTTATCAAGATCCCTGGGCGAGGCCGAAGGCCGAGCTGCGGTTTTTGCTTGGTTGATAGCGTTGTGGGTGTATGGCGTTATGGAGGTTAGGGGTTCAGTTAGTTCTGACGTTGTAAGGAGGATAGGCGCTGTATGGAGGATAGGCGTTGTTGGAGGATAGGCGTAGAATGGACGATAGGCGTTGTATGGACGATAGGCGTTGTATGGAGGATAGGCGGTATATGGACGATAGGCGTTGTAGGGAGGATAGGCAGGTATGGAGGATAGGCGTTGTATGGACGATAGGCGTTAAATGGACGATAGGCGTTGTATGGACGATAGGCGTTGTATGAAGGATAGGCATCGTATGGAGGATAGGCACTGTATGGACGATAGGCTTTGTATGGAGGAAAGGCATTGTATGGAGGATAGGCGGTGTATGGACGATAGGGTTGTTGTATGGACGATAGGCGCTGTATGGACGATAGGCGCTGTTAGGACGATAGGCATTGTATGGACGATAGGCGTTGTATGGACGATAGGCGCTGTATGGACGATAGGCGATGTATGGACGATAGGCGTTGTATGGACGATAGGCACTGTATGGACGATAGGCGTTGTATGGAGGATAGGCACTGTATGGAGGATAGGCGTTGTATGGACGATAGGCGTTGTATGGACGATAGGCGTTGTATGGACGATAGGCGTTGTATGGACGATAGGCATTGTATGGAGGATAGGCATTGTATGGAGGATAGGCCTTGTATGGAGGATAGGCGTTGTATGGAGGATAGGCGTTGTATGGAGGATAGGCGGTGTATGGACGATAGGCGGTGTATGGACGATAGGCTTGTATGGACGATAGGCCTGTATGGAGGATAGGCATTGTATGGACGATAGGCATTGAATGGACGATAGGCGTTGTATGGAGGATAGGCCTTGTATGGAGGATAGGCGTTGTATGGAGGATAGGCATTGTATGGACGATAGGCATTGCATGGTAAATGGGCAATGTATGGATGACAAGCAACCAGGATGTGGACCTTAGCACGGTATGAACCGAATGGACTGTATTCAATGCTCAGACCTCGACTTCGCTGTTCTTCCGATGGCTACATGGCTTACAAGCGAGGCCGAAGGCCCAGCTGCAGTCCTTACGGCGGTTTTGCTATAAGTCCGTTCTCATAAGGGCCTCTTGCTTACTTTCCTTTGTAAGATTCTGCGGCGAGGCCGAAGGCCGAGCTGCGTTTCTTGCTTTGTGCGGTAGTTTAGCTCTACTTCCCCATTCCGGCCGCCCGGCGGCCGGTCATTCTGGCGCGCGAAGCGCGCGGGGGGGGACCCAAAATCGCGAAGCGATTTTGGGGGGGGCGAAGCCCCCCTCTAGCGAAAAAGGGGCGCGTAGCGCCCCGTTGCGCTAGTCTGATATACTAAAGTTTGATCGTCCCTCTGTTTGTATGTCCGTCGACAGAAAACTTGTAAAATCCGGCTAAATTCGAAAAAAGGTCCTAAAAATTTGAAATTTGCACCAAAAAATCGCATTTTTTTTTCTCTTTTTTTCCCCCTTTTTCCCGATTTTTTTCCGCCGTTCCCGAATCCGGGATAATTAAAAAACCGGGAAAAAAAACGATTAAAAAAAAAAGTCGCAGCGGGGAAACGGTACTCGCTGGTTCCGACTCGTCCGCGCGTCCCGTCTTTTCGCGTTTTTCCCGGGTCCCGGTTTTAAATTTTGACGATCCGTTTTTAAAAAAACATTCCTCAGGTCTTTCCGATCGTATTAAAAAAAATCCCGACCTTTTCCGACAATTTTTTACCTTCCAAATCAAACATTGAAAAATGAACACGGAAAAAAAAAAAAAGTGTCAAAATGGCGTTTTGTTTTCAGACGTTTTCGAGGTCTAAAAATCGTCCGAAAAAAAAAAAAAAACAAAAACGAAAAATAATCTACAAAAAAAGAGGAATCGAACGAACCCGCTCCCGAATTTCCGATATCGGGAAAGGTTCGAAATCGCGATTCGAAAAAAAGGAAATTCCATGCAAAATCGTGCAAGATTTTACAAACTCGCGATAGGGAAATCAACGTACGGTGATGAGGACGCATTTCATAGGTGACCTGCGATACGGCAGCGTAGTCTGGTCGGTAGAAGCGTCGCTTCGCTGCTCACGGTAACCGTGTTCGGTTCCCGTATTGAAACATTTTTTTTTTCTTTTTTTTTTTCCCAATATTCTAATCACA
>CM075215.1:2124224-2158806 GCA_037577465.1 Liposcelis bostrychophila
TTCTTTGTCTTTGTCTGTTTCTCCTATAATTCTTCTTTTTAGACTTTTTTCTGGCTGGTAAGTTTTTCCATTTTCTTGATTTTCATTTTCATTTTCGCTACTGTCATTAATCATCTTGTGTTTCTTCTCTTCCTCTGTGCGGGCCCTTAGTAAAAAAAACCAAAATTCCCTGGGCTTCGGCAACCCCAATTCAGTCGGATCCGGCACGTGTGGCCCCGATACAAAAAAATAGTTAAAAGAACACACGTGTGGACTAAAGTCCAAGGTAATCCGGCGAAAGTCCGGGTTACCTAAAGTGAAAGGAGGAACCAACCGTCAGAGGCGGAAGCCCAAAAGACGGGTTCCTCTTAAAAATCCTTATTAAAATAGATACCTCGGTCCGACTGAGCCGGCCCTGAAATAAAGCGATCTCCCGCTAAATTGAAACAATAAAAAGCAAATGAAAGTCCTGGAAGGGGGCTGTTTTCTTAATCGGTTCCCCGAATAAGCCCGTTTTTTCTCTACCCGTTTACCGAAATAGTTCCCCGGGTTACCTCTCGAGTTTTCGCGCGGTGTCAGTTATTTCTGTTAAAACTCCTTTTTACCCAAGAAACATTGGTTCGTTGAATAACGGTTGCCGCTAACGTTATTGGTCAACGGGTAACGTTACTAACCAAAATTCTACTATGAATTTTACCAACGTTTTTCTAACTAGTAAAATTTTCGTAAAATACAACGTTGCCTCGTACTATTTTGCAAAAAGCATTTCAACATTCATTACTGGTCTGATAATTAAATTTAAATTTAAAAGTTGTGCTTTTTCATGAACTTGAAAAACTAACGTTGCCATCGACTGAAGAAAATACGTTTCCGGTTAGGTATATGCTAACTAAAAAGCTATGTGCTACAACTTAGTCGTTCTTTACAAATTTTATCGCAATCCTGTTTTTAAACTTGTCTTTCGGTTTTTTCTGTATTTAAAGAAGTAAACCACTCAAAGAAATCAGAAACAGGTAAAATAAACAACTGAATGACAGGTAAAATAAAAAATTGTGTGTAAAATTTTATTAATTTTTCAAAATTAAAAAAAAACCCCGCCGCACAGTGTTTGGAATGCCGATTTTAGCCGGAAAAAAGTCCGGAAAGTTGAACTCGAAAAAAGAAATTTTTTTTCCTAAATTTTCGAAATAGATTAATGGCCGATCCCAAAAATAATTTTTTCATCCTCCAAGGGTGTATTGGACGCCACCTAAGGGGCGTTGAACTTAGGCTATTGTACACTTCACCAGCGCAGAGTTCATTTTTACTATTTTTAAATATTTTTCATTTTAGCTAGAAATTTTATCGGGAGTGGTTGTATTTTTTTTGTCGATGCTTAGGTGCTTCTAGTTTAATTATTTATGACTGAATATTAATTATTATATTTTTGCCGTGCATTTTATAAGTATTTTTCATAAAAGTTCATTTCTACGTCTTCGTCGCAATATATTTTAATGATTTTTATTCTTTGACGTGTATTTTATCAAAGAACAAGTCCCTATTTTTTTTAGCAGTACAAAAATTACTTCTCTTTTTTCGGACAGTTGGAAAAACTACTTATCTTTTTTGCGTCACTGCAAAAACGATCTATCGTATATAGGAGTGATCATTTAAATAGATCGTTTATAAGTCGTCAAAAAAAGATAGGTATACCTATCTTTTGGTACTGCAAAAATGTGTTTTCGTACTGCTATGTTTTTGTACTGTGTTTTTGTAATGTGCTTTTGTACTGCCTATGTTTTTGTACTGCAAAAAAAAAAAAAAAAAAAAAAAAAAAAAAAAATAGGGACTTGTTTGGAGCAGTCGATTTTGTAATAATCCAAATGACTAATGATAATGAATTAAACAATCAATAAAGGTGCAATTTTTTCCTTTTATCCAAATCCAAAAAAAGAATAGGAAAAATAAGCCAATACAAAATAATAAATTTCTAAGCAAAAAGTGAGCGTTGGCAAATAGTTGACTTAACTACGTTCATGAGACGAGGTCACAGAAACGTTTACTCAATGCGTTTGGTAAACGTTTAGGCAACCGTTGCCAATACCATTTTCCCACCCGGACATTTTCAATGTTACGGCAACCATTATTGCTAACCGTTTCCTTACGTTAAGGAACAACGTTTCCGGCAACTGTTATTCAACGAACCAATGTTTCTTGGGTATTTTTGTGCTTTAATTGGAAAGTAGAATCTAGTTAAGTTATTTGTGGTGTGAAATTAATTTTCAACGAATATATCCAGAGATTTGTAAGTAACCAAACGACTGTGGTTATATATTTTTGGCATCAATCCCGCTCCTTCAAGAACAATTCCTTATAAGAAAAGTTCGTGGCCACTCCAGATCAGCTTCGAAAAACACCACTCCGCTGAGATGCCGCTACTGATGATAATCCGGTAAGTCCGCAAATTACTTTTAGTCTAGTGCTCCCCGATTCCCCGAGAAAATTTTAAAAAGTGAAAAACCCAAAGGCAAAAAATAAATTTTTCCAGACCTACGGTTCGCACAAATGGTGCCGAAACCCGGGAGCTGAAAGAAGCTCCTTCCCTGAAAAAAGGGCGAACTAAAGTTTTGAATGTTTAATAAACATTCTTTTGGGCAATCGAAGTTTGGAAAAGTTTATAAAAAATAAACCCATTAGAAATAATTTACTGAAAACAAAAGTGGTTTTTAATCGAGTTAAAAAGATTCCCGTTACAATTATAAAGGAAAAAAAAAAAAAAAGTGAAGAAAGTAAGAGTGGACCCAATGAACCCTAGTAGTATAGCCACTTAGTTTGTTTTCGGTAAATCTCCCTTAAATGACCGAAAAGCAGACCGCTAGTTAAGGTGTTCGAGTTGTAACCCCGTTAGCCTTGAAAAAAAAAAAAAAAAAAAAAAAAAAGAAGAAGAATACATGAATAAAATATATGTCAAATTATTCCCCTTCCCTTCTCGAACATTTTAATTCGCTTAACAATATATAAAGTCCCAATCCAATTAAATAATTTCTAAATTAAGTGAAGAAAAATTGATTCCCTAATAGTTTAAATTACGAGTGAATGACCCAAATCAAAAAATAAAAAATAAAATAAAAAGTGAAGCGGAAAGCGAAGAAGACAAAACTCGTAATTTAAGTTATCCATAAGTTAAATTAATTCAAAAGTAATCCATGAAATTGTGAATGCATGATAATTATAAGTGAAATCCCGTGAGTCCCTGAAGAAAATTTCATGGAAAGAGTCCCAAAAAACCTTATGAAAAAAAAAAAAGAGTTAGTTTAAATTACGAAAAGTAAATCCTGCATTGAAATTAAAAGAAGTTTTTCCCTGAAGTAAAGTCGTTAATAAAGTATAATAAGTACTCCAATTAAGATTCATGAAAATTGTGATTTAAATTTCCCCTGTAAATAAATCCCGAAGAAAGTGTGTCCCCAATGAGTCCAAGTCCCCAATACGTACGTTAATTCAGCCCCTAAAAAGTCCCAATGAAAGTCCCAAACACGTACGTAAATTGTGTCCCCGAAGAAATTCATGAATTTTAAAGAGTTTTTTCCCCTAATTGGAGTCATTTAACCACATAAAAGAGAAAAAAAAAAATCAGAATTGTAGCATACTTCCCTTGATAAAAAAAATAAGTAAGAACATGCCCCGAATTGAATTGATCCCGAGGATGAAAAAATTCGTAATTTAAATTAGCCGTAATTGAAAAAAAAAGATACCAGAAAGTCCCCTAAACAAAAACCCCTTTTTCGAAAGACTTGATTGTTAAAAATAAGAAATATCTGTATCCAAATTAATGTTAATGTTTTTTTAGAAAAACAAGCTTCAATATTTCCCTAGTTATAATTTTGAGTAAATTCCAAAAGACTAATATAACGCTAGTTAAATTATTTCAAGAATAATCCATGAAATTAATGAATGCATAAAAATCGTGAGTGGTTTCCCGAAAAGACGTAATTACGTGTATTATTTTCCCCGTGATCCCCTAAAATATGTGTATTAAGAAAAATCCCGTGAGTTCCTGACTGAAAAAATTTCATGGCAAGGTCCCATAAATAAAAATCAAATTGAAATAATTTAGCTCGCGAGAGTAGAAAAAAGAAAAATATAAAGAACAAATATTTTTAAAACAGAGTAATAATCTAATAAATATAAAACAAATTGTTTTAGAAAAAAAAGAATAAATAGTAATAAAAGAAAAATATAACAAGAAAAAAAAAAAAAAGTTTAATAGGAAATAGGTTGGTAATTAGTAAGGTAAGATAAAATTTATTAAAATAAACGGATAATAGAAAATATATATTAGACTTAAAAAGAAAAGAATAAGTAGGATATAGGACATAAAGGAAAATTCGATCGTAACTTAAATGAAAAAAGTAAATAAAACTAGGATAGGATTGTAAGTGGAAATTCGAATTAAAACTAAAGGATTCTTTCAAGATAAATTAAGATAAAGTAATCAGTGCGGAGTATTAATTTAGTAATATTCATAAAAATAATGACGACCGTTATATGTTAGAGTAAAGTTGAAAAAAAAAAAAAAAAAAAAAATTGAATATAAGTAAAAATAAAAGTAAAACATATATATACATATATATAACGGGGGTTATTATTACGAATCAGAGTGAATTAATTATAGACGGAGATTATCGTCACCATAAAACTAAAGAGTAAAATTAGTATATTAAGCGCAGATTAATTAGGATATTCAGCGAATGATAGTTGAAAAGATAACTAATAACAGATCTAAAGTCAAGAAATAGATAGGTCAATAGACTCAGAAAATTAGGCCAGTAGAACCAATTGAATTCGGTAAAAAATCTGGAGTGAAATGAAAAATAAAATAAGATAGAGACGAGAACATAACAAAGAAACGATACGTGATCCGGTTTGTTTTATGTGAATTGAAGATGCTATATAGGTAGGAGGAGTTAGAAAAAAAAAAAAAAAAAAAAAGGAATAGACACGTGTTAAGGTAAATAGGTAGGTCTTCACATCCGAACTAAATTCGAGTGACAGTCTTTTAATAGTCATTAACAAGAAAAAAGAGAAAAAAAAAGGAGATATTATGAAACGGAGTAATTATTAAAAAATTCAGATCAATAAATATAAGTAAATCGAGTAGGAATAACGGTAATCAAGGGACTAATTAGGATATTTAGCGTAAAAAAAAAAAAAAAAAAAAAAAAGAGATTGAAAGTAATTGTTGAAACGTAGAAGTCTAGGGTACACTATACGCGTGTTATAGGAATATTAAGAAGGGTGGACCCAGACGTATGAATGAGAGTCAGATAGGAATCTTTTAAGAAAATTTTATGGATATATGATAACTACAATAAATAAAAGGTATAAGAAAATAATAAATAAAGGAATTACGAATGCAATAATATAAGATCGGTTTTGTTTATATATGAGTGGTTAATCCCGAATAAAAAAGAGGTCGATCAAGGTAAGTGGAATTACATATTGAAAATTCGCAATAAAGGCTTGAAAAAAAAAAAAAGATTTAATTGAAAAAAAAAAAAAAAAAATACGGAAACCGGTTAAAATGCCAGGACGTAGGTTCCCTAGAGATGAAGGACGACGTTATGACTTTCGGTCAAAGCCAAATATTTCCGCGCGTTTTCGCGATGCCGTAGGAAAATATGCTTCGAATGTCGCCAGAGACTTTTTAGGCTTAGGTGGTTCAGCGCCTAGTATGTTGTCAGAGCCTATGGAATTGGGTTCGGAATCGGACGGGCGAAATTGTAGATCGAATCCAAATCCAGGATCGGCAGATGAATATTTTTGGGATCCGGCAGCATTAGGCATTAATACGCCATTGTCCTCAAATCCGCATGGTTCAATGCGAGGAATCTGGTCGAGGAGTCGAGTCGCGTCTCCAACGGAAAGGAACATTTTTCAGGATCCAAGGGAAACTGAGGTGAAAGAACTAAATACGAAGAAGAGGAGAATATCGGAAGTCATCGAATCGACGCCACATCCGACAGCACCTGCAATGCATCAATTAGACTTGTTTCATCCAATATCAGAAATAACAACGTTGCCACATATGCTAACGACATTTGGAGAGACGTATCACCACGAAGAGTTATCTCCGCAGGATCCACAGAGCCAGGATCAACTGTTTCAGAACCCGATAAACCAAACGAGTTTGATGAGTCCTACCGGAGGGCCACCGCAGGAAGATGTAATTCCAGCGTCACTTCCCGGGAAGCAGGAACAGTTTCAGGCAATTCCCCCAATGATCCATCAATTCAACCGCCCACCGCGAATCTTATATCCTTTACTCGAAGAGGAGAGTCAACGACAGCAGAAGATCAGTTACCAGGACCAGCAGTCGAACTTGGTGACAGGAGTTGGCCACTTAACGCAAAATTTAGCTATGGCTATCAACCAGGATCAAATGCTGTATCCGACTCTGGGATGCAATCCTGAAATGCCTAATCCGAGTAACATAAATCCCGTGTATAATCCCACTATGCCTAATACATGTACACACTTTGTGTATAATCCCACAGTACCTAATATCAATAACCCTAGTCTTATGTATAACCCCGCCATGCCTAACTCGAGTCATCCGAATTACCAGTATAACCCGTCGGTGCCTAACGCAACGGGTACAACCATGCGAACTAAATTTCAACAAGGGGTTCCAAGCCAACAACAACAGTACAACGTGTTTCAGCAACGAAACTCGAAAAGTACAATGAATGTTCCAGGAAGGGGTTCATCGCATACTCAAAATGAACCGGTGCAGCATGCAACACGTCAAAATAGAACCATTATGCAAAGCCCACCGAACGCCTCCATGATAGTAAATACATCGCAGTGGAGTTCGATTCCCAACGCGAGGGCAACTAACTGGCATAACTCGACCATGCACCAGCATATACCGGCAGGACAAAATCCGAATTTTGGCACACAAGCATCTACGATGCCAAGTACGATTTTGCAACCGCAACCTCAGCAACAACAGCAACAGGGACATCAAATACCTTACTTTCCTGCTCAGGGTCAAGCAAGAGTGCCATGGCAACCGAATGTATCGGCGCAAGTACCGCAAATGATGAATCAACAAGCGCCGCAAATGATAAATCAGCAAGCACCGCAGATAATGAACCCGCAAGCTCCGCAAATGGCAAATGTATTAAATCAACCTCAAAATTGGCGTCAGTATTTCCCGCAACAGACACGACGACCGTTCAGAAGTTATAAATCTCACTTGGACGATTCAAGCAATAGTTCCCGAACGTCATATGAGCGTTCGCCCTTAGCAGTTTTGAATCAGATACCGTTGCTACAGCCTTCATCAGATCTTACGGCAATCTCGTATGTTCAGAATATCGAATTTATTGGAGAAAAATACGGATTGAGTGATAAGGAAAAATGGGAAGCCGGATTATTTTGCTGTAGAGGGAGTTATCGGGCCCGGATTCAAAACCGGCCGGAATATCAAAATTGCAAAACCTGGCAGCAGCTCAAAGAACTGATACTGAAGGAGTTCGAAGCCGCGCCACCATTAACGAAAATATCTGGACAATTGCACACCATTGTCAGGAAGCCGAAGGAAACCATTAAGGACTTTAATAAACGCTTCAGGGAGATTATTTCGCCATTATACGGAAATCCGATTCTAACACAAATTTACCCAATCGTTTATCAAAATTATATCAACTCAATAAATGATGCGAGGTTGAGCCTAGCGCTGTCAGCTTTCTGTCCCGAAAATATCACCGAATTATTATTAAAAACAGAAGAATTAGAACATCTGTTACCAAGATCAACTTGGAATTTCAATACTACAGTCCTGGATTCTCACGAGGAGGACAGTTTCAGCCGGAGAAGCAGCAGCCCCGATCGAAATAGAAGAAGGGAAGATGGTTTCGACCGCAGTAGGAGGCTAGATTTTAGCCCGGACCGAAACAGGAGACGAAACGACAGTCCGGATCGGAGAGTGTCATTTGACCGAAGGTTAGCCATCAAGGAGATACCTAAGACCGGAAATGGGGCGAGAGTCAACCGCTTAGCCGCCGACGAGAGATATCCGACGCAGGATGTACCACGACTCATGGACATCGACACCGAAGACGTAAAGCAAGCTATGGAGATAATTCAGCAGAAAAAGCTGGACGGTATGGAAGATGGGTACTTAATTATTCCTGCGGGTCAACAGTATTCTGGCTATGTTCTGACCGAAGACAAACCAACAAGGACAACAACAAAAATGTACCAAGTCGAAATCGTTCAAGACAACGCGAGTGGAACGGTTAATACGACGAAGGCCACAGGCATTGGAAGCTTAACCAAAAATCAGGAAAAGCTAAAGACGGAGGCCGGAACAGAGAACGTAACAACTAGACAGGGACCGAATAAACAAAAGGAAGTAATATCTCCAACTTATTGTTGGCAACTGGTTGTTCCCGGACAGTCGGGGAATGTTCGAGCTTGTTCTCGGAACGATTTTCTAAATTATCAGACATATAGTTCGGCGAGTTATATCGAATACTCCAAGTTTTATGAGGACGTCAGCTCTGACGACGAAGAGACAGAGAAACAATTTAAACTACGAAATCCCCGAGAGTCAATTTTGTGCTTAACCCTTAAAGAAGAGAAAGCGGAGGAACCAAAAGCAGGAAAGCCCCTAATTAATTTCACAATTTTTGATAACCTACAAGTTTTGGCGTTGCTTGACACCGGCAGCGACCTTTCCGTCATCTCTCACTCTTTAATATCCGGTAGAACTATGTACAAACCGCTAAGTGATCGGACGCTGAAATCATTTTCAGGTCATAAGATGCAAATATTAGGATTGGTAACTTTAACGGTCAGAATGTTCGACCACGTTTTCCCGGTGGAATTCGGAATAATGCCGGATGCGGTTTTCAGCGATGGATTTAGCTGTATTTTGGGAATGGATTTTATGGTTGATCGAGAAATCATCATTGACACGGGAAAGGCGAGAGTAATTATCCAGAATACGAAACCATTCCTCAAAAAACACGAAGGAAAGAAAGAACAGGACACCATCTCGGAAGTACCAGCAATAAAGAAGGCGGAATTGAAAAACGACGGTAACGTAGAAAGGGGTCAAGAGAAACCAACGGAAGAGGCAGAAAAATCTTCAACTGAGGTCCCCGTTAAACCAAAAAATGGCCAAAGTAACAACCGGCCCCCGCATAACAAAAAACGAAATGGATCTCCAGGAAGGCAGAATCAACAGAGAAATCAAAAACCTCAATGGAAAAGAGCACCGCAACATGGGAAGCAAAATGCGACAAAAAATTATGAGGGTAAAAACCAGACAAATCCACCTTACCCGTCGGGAGATCCACGACTGCGGTATACGCATAAAAATAGAGAACCAACCTCGAATTTTAATCCGGGAAAAAATAAAATTAATCGTTTAGCTGGAGAACTGGAAACTGTCGCGTACGTGGAAAATAAAACTAGGATTCCTCCAAATTCTTTTGTAGTCATACCAATGTCAAAGTCGGCGAAATATCGCGAACGAGAGCCGTTATTGTTAAAGCCAATGATTTGCGCTACTATCTTAGAAACTACAGACGCGGAAAATCCGGGTCAAGCTGAAATTCTACTGGAAAATCACGCTAGCGAAACGGTAACCTTGGAGGTAGATGAACCGTTATCTTTCGCGGTGCCTGATTTAAAGGAAGAATTAAAAGCTTTCGCGGATTCTGAGGAAAAACTGACTCCTGATATTGCGGAAATGCTACTCCCAGAATATATCCCTAACCAGGAAAGAAAATCGATCCTTAATACGTTAATGGAGTGTCGAGACGTTTTCTACAGTCAATACTCGACCTTAGGAATTAAAAATGTGCCGCTTTTTCGGGCTGAACTAACGAACGAGGAACCGTTCTCTATTAGGCAATATCCGTTACCTTTGAAGTATAAAGAAAATTTGGAAGAGGAAATTAATCGTTTATTAAAGGCAGATATAATCCAACCTATATATTCTAATTATTGCTCGCCTATTTTATTAATTAAAAAACCAAACGGTTCGGTACGTTTCTTGTTTGATGCGCGTTTTATAAATCGGAGAATGAGAGAGTGTGCTTTCGAATGTCCAAAGATAGAACACCTGCTGTATGAACTTAAGAACGTTAGGTTTATGACCCTGATCGATATGAAATCTGGATTTCACCAGTGTCCAATAGACCCAGAGCAATATAAATTCTATGCTTTTAAGGCCCTAAATAAAACGTATGCCTTTACAAAGCTTCCGATGGGATTGAAGAATGCTCCAGGCTTCTTCAGTTTTATCGTAAGTCAGATTTTAAGAGATTTAAAGGATGTTATGTCCTACTTTGATGACTTGCTCATCTACACAAAAAATTCGGGAGATTTGGAGGCTGATTTGAAAGCCCATCACGAGGCCGTAAAACGAGTCTTAGAGCGTCTACTAGAATATAACGTCCTTATATCTGTAGAAAAGGCACAGTTCTTTAGGTTCGAATTAGCATTTCTAGGTTTTTACATAAAAGATGGAAAAATTCAACCGGCTCCAAAACTATTAAAAGCGATCGAAAACATGGCGTCCCCGCGGAATAAGAAAGAGGTCCAAAGGGTTTTAGGGCTTATGAACTATTATCGTGCTATGGTGCCCCACTTCAGCGATACCGCTGAACCGCTGATTCAGCTAATTCGGAAAGACGCAAAATTTAATTGGGGAGACGAACAAGAAAAGGCATTACAGGTGTTAAAAGCAGCGCTTATGAGCAAGCCAATTTTAGGAATTCCGGATTTGAGCAGGAAATTTTTGATGCAAGCGGACAGTAGTGGAAAAGCAATTGCTGCTAGGTTATTTCAGGTTGATGATGAGAAAAAAGAGGTTAACATAGGATATTTTAGTAAGGTCTTACATCCTCCTCAGAGGAAATGGAGCATCTATGTGCTTGAGTTCTATGCGATCTATAGGGCTTTTGGTCATTTCTATCGGTTGCTCAAGGGTAATTTCACGGAGGTTTATACAGATAATTCAGCCATAGTAGGAGAGTTAAAATTAGAAAAATGCCCGGCGAAACTTCTTCGCTGGTTGCAATTCCTTTTGGAATTTTCCTTCGTAATGATTCATATTCCAGGGAAAGATAACATAACAAGTGATTCCCTGAGTAGAATTCCAATTATCAACGCCATAGCGGTTCCTAGTACCTTAAAAGAATTTGAAACTTACATAATGACAAACGACCCTAAACAATATCCGGCTCCTTTAGATATAGAAGAAATTAAGATAGATCAGGAAAAGGAATTTAAAAATTGGATGAAGGATGCAAGATTGAATAAAAAATCACCTTTTTTCTTATCCAAGTCAGGGATCTTATATAAAAAAGGATATAACGGGACGATAAGATTGGTCATTCCATCGGCTTTCCGTTTGGAAGTGCTCACGAACGCTCACTGTTGTTTAATGGGAGCGTTTCACTTAGGAAAGCAGAAATTATTAAAGTTAATAGAGTTAAGGTATTACTGGCCAGGTTGGAGGAAAGATATCATACAATACGTGAGGGATTGTTTGGTGTGTCAAAGGAAAAAACCCATGAACCATCATAACGCTCCAATTGAGTTTCAAAAGCCTCATCTTACAAAGCTACCTTGGTGGTCAGCGTCGTTCGATATCGTAGGGCCTCTCAGGAGTCCATACAGCAATCATGTATATATTCTCACGGTAATGGATTTGCATACCCGGTTCCTGGTGGCTATTCCGCTGGAAGACTCGGAATCAGAAACCATTGCTGAAGCCTTATTAGAGCGAATATTCACAGTTTTCGGGATTCCTAACTTTTTATTATCGGACAACGGATCCAACCTCATCTCCGAGGTTATGAACCATATCTGTCGTCTTCTACGAATTCAGAGGATCCGAACGGAGATCTACCATCCTCAGAGTAATGGGATCTTAGAATCTGTCCACAAATGCTTAAAAGCAATGATCAGTCTGTCGCTTGAGTCCCGCGACGACTGGCGCGATTACTGCCGGTACGCGGCATACTCGGTAAATATAACGTACAACAGCAGCCTTAAAATGAGCCCTTATCGAGCGTTATTTGGAGTTGAGCCAACAACCGCACTTGATATTTTGGAAACCCCTATTAATATAAATTATAACTATAGTAACATGGCACCTTTGGCCATAAATCAGTTTAAAAGAGTGCACAGGGTTATAGCACATACTCTAGAAGAATCAACAAGAAAGAATCTTGAAAGACATAACAAGCGTAGGAATGCCTCGATTCCTTTTAAGGTCGGAGATCTGGTACTGGTTAAGAATCATCAGAAGAAGAGAAAAATGTTTTGTGACAAGTATCGAGGATTATACAAGATCGTGAAAATCTATAACAACGTAAATTGTGTAGTGAAATCTGTCCAACCTCCATATCATACGAAAAAGGTTCATATGACTCATTTAAAGCTGTATAAAAAGGGAACAGAGGAGAGTGCATCAGAAGAAACCGATGAAGAGTTTGATGTAGAAGAAAAAGAAGAGGAAGAAGAGGGCGAAGACGAACATGAATTGATAGATGACGACGGATCTGAAGCAGGGTTAGGTCGAGGTCGAAGGAAAGAAAAAATAAAGAGTAAAAATAAACGTAAGAATAAACCGGAAATCACACCGTTTCAGCAAACGAGATATGATCTCAGACCCCGAAATTACTAATGCTTACAAATTAAATAAAGTCTATCCTAGGGCTACGCGAATACTAGGATTGGCTACTAAACGGCCAAATCGTAAAAGGCGATTAAACCTCCAGATTACAGGCTAGAAACAATTCGGGTTGAAAAAATAGGAATCAAGAATCTAACTCTGAAAGAATCCAAGAAACAAAATTTGATTAAAATAGGTTAAGGCTGACGCTAGGAATTAGGAAGTTAAAAAAAAAAAAAAAAATTACAAAATTATATGAAGAAAAACGTAGATTATAGTTAAAGAGTTGAAGGTTATTGAAAGAATCATTAATACTTAGGAAGGTAATAAAAAATAACGTAGGTTAATGTTTAAAGAATTAAAAGTTATTGGAAAAAATCATTAAGGATTAGTAAATTTAGAAAATGAAAAATTATGCATGAAAATGATTAAAATTAAATTGAGAAAAAACGTAGGTTAAGTAAAAAATGAAAAGTTATTGAAATGAATAAACAAAGTTGTGGTTAAGTATCGAAAATGAAAAATTATGCATGAAAATGAATAAATTAAATTGAGAAAAAACGTAGGTTAAGTTTAAAAATGAGAAATGATTGAAATAAATCAACAAAGTTCAGGTAATAAGTTAAAAATGAAAATAATTAAATTAAATTGAGAAAAAACGTAGGTTAAGTTTAAAAATGAAAAATGATTGAAATGAATCAACAAAGTTAAGAAAAAAGTTAAAAATGAAAATGATTAAATTGAATTGAGAAAAAAAAAACATAGGTTAAGTTTTAAAAAATGAAGAAATTATGGAAATGAATCAACGAAGTTAAGGTAAGCATCGAAAATGAAATTTAATTAAGAAAAGCGTAGGTTAAATTAAAAAACAGGTTTAAAAGGTAGGTTAAATGTAAGAAATGAAAAATTTAAAGAATAAGTAAAATTGCAAGTTAAGAGATAAGGTAAGGAAATTTTGAAAAAGTTAATAAACTGCATGTTAGGAAATAAGAAATGAAGATGAAAAGAATAATTAAAATTGCAAAGTAAGAGATAAAGTAAGAAAATTTTGAAAAAAAAAAAAAAAAAGTTAATGAACTGCATGTTAGGAAATAAGAAATAAAGATTTAAAGAATGAAAAAAAAAAAAAAAAAGTTAATGAACTGCATGTTAGGAAATAAGAAATAAAGATTTCAAGAATAATTAAAATTGCATGTTAAGAGATCAAGTAAGGAAAATTTGAAAAATTTATTAAGCTGCATGTTAGGAAATAAGAAATAGAAGATTTTAAGAATAATTAAATTTGCATGTTAAGAAATAAAGTACGAGAAAGCGAAAAAAAAAAAAAAAAAAGTTATTAAAATTGCATGTTAGGATTCTAAGTACGGAAAAACGTGAATGATTCTCCAAGTAGCATGTTGGAAAATAATAATAAATTAATTAATTAATTAATGATTAAAATTGCAGGTTATGACTATGTGCCTGTTGACTAAAGGATTAAAATTGACTAAGTAAATAAAGCAATGATGAAAAAATAAGTTACTGCATGGGTAAAACTAACTCTACAATAACCAGAGCAACCGTAACATCCAGAGCTAAAAGTATATAATCAGTATCAACAACCTCACGTTCCCCTTTCAGCTTAATGATGATGGTAGCGGGTAACCAACTAGCTTTTGGTGAATTGCCCCGCGGAAATCCAATACTAACAACAAATCAACCTGCGGAAGAAATGGTCAACCAAGAAGCAAAGTTATCTTCAAAAACGTTTCCGATGGAAGGGCCAAGTGTAATCCAGCCTGGAACTATGCGAGGACAGAAGCAAATCAGCCGTCGTTCGGCCGGTATTATTGGACGAGAGCCAATCCCTTACGTTCCACCCAAGAATCTCGCCGGAAATTCCGGAAGTGGATCACAAGCGGAGACCTCCAACAACACTCAAACAGAGTCCAGACAGCCGATTCAATATTCCCCGCCAGATTTTTTGAAGGAAAAGGAAAACGAGAATGGAACCACCATACCCTTAGGCAACCATACCAATACACCAGCGAATACAATTTCGGAATTATCTACAAACGACCAGGAGGAAGTTAAACGGTTGGCAAAACTGATGGGACTTATCAACCAAATGATAAAGACCCATGCAATCATGAACGAGGAACGGACTACCAAGTTGCCCGAAACCCTAAAAACCACCACCACTGTCGCGCCAATAAAAACAGAGACAATTGTGAATCAGCCGACGTTCCTGGAGAAACCAATATTAACGACATATAGTGTAGTGATGATCATGCTCACGTTTATCGCAGTGAGTCAAATCTATGTGGCGTGCATCATTACGGTCTGCCCGTTGTTAAGAAAAAAGACTCGAAGGCGAGAATACCTACAACTTCAGCGCCGGGACGCGTCAACTAATCGTAATTAAAAAGAAACATGAAAACTAAAAAACCACAGTAAAGTAAAATACAGTGAAAAGTACATAAACCAACAAAACTTAAAGACACAGACATGGACATATATGTATAGACCTAATAGACACCAAGTGACAATTAAAATCAAGTGAAGTGTCGCGAATGATGTCGAAAGATAAATAAATAAATAAATAAATAAATAAAATGCGCATAACAAAACCTTCTTGAAATTGAATATCGCGTAAAATTGTCGCGGTTAAACTTTCAGAACTTATGTATTAGCCTTAAGAAAATAAATATCGCTTAATAATGTCGTGGGTAATTTTTCAGAATTTATGTATTAACCTTAAGAAATTAAATATCGCTTAAAAATGTCGCGGTTAATTTTTCAGACTTTATGTATTAGCCTTAAGAAATTAATATCGCTAAAAATGTCGCGGTAAAACTTAAAAAGTTATGTAATCACATTTAGGAATTAAGTATCGTTTAAAAGTGTCGCGGTAAAATTTCAGAATTTATGTAATCACATTTAGGAATTAAGTATTTTAAGGACTGATCTAAGGAATTGATATCGCTTAAAAATGTCGCGGTTAATTTTCATAATTAATGTACTATTTTGTATGGATAGCTCCCTAGTACCTCATTTCCCAAACACGAAAACCCGGTTTAACCCTAAATACCAATTCATTCCCGAGGTTTTCAATTCCCAAAAAATTACGAATGTCCCAGTCGACCCTAAAATTGCCTTATCGTTGTCCAAGAGTCCCAAGGTCCCAAGCCTATGTCCAAGTTGACCCTAAAACTGCCCTATTGTCGTCCAAGAGTCCCAATGTCCCAAGCCTAGCCAAGGGTCCTACCGTCCCCATATATCCAAGGATCCATTGGACCCTCTAACTGTACAATCATGCAGAATTGTACTGAATTCTTATGAATTCAAAAAATTTATGTAACGTTTTGTTATGTAATTACCGAAGCGAACACTCGAGAATCTAGCCGTTTCCCCAATAATTGAAAATGAATGGAGCAAGAAGTAGGCGGCTCCAGCTTGCCTTTTCAGGACTTGATTTTGATTTTTAGACCGCTATCCTAGCGAAGAAAAGGATCCGCTGGACCCTTTTCTAACTAGGGGGGGCAGAATGTGCGGGCCCTTAGTAAAAAAAACCAAAATTCCCTGGGCTTCGGCAACCCCAATTCAGTCGGATCCGGCACGTGTGGCCCCGATACAAAAAAATAGTTAAAAGAACACACGTGTGGACTAAAGTCCAAGGTAATCCGGCGAAAGTCCGGGTTACCTAAAGTGAAAGGAGGAACCAACCGTCAGAGGCGGAAGCCCAAAAGACGGGTTCCTCTTAAAAATCCTTATTAAAATAGATACCTCGGTCCGACTGAGCCGGCCCTGAAATAAAGCGATCTCCCGCTAAATTGAAACAATAAAAAGCAAATGAAAGTCCTGGAAGGGGGCTGTTTTCTTAATCGGTTCCCCGAATAAGCCCGTTTTTTCTCTACCCGTTTACCGAAATAGTTCCCCGGGTTACCTCTCGAGTTTTCGCGCGGTGTCAGTTATTTCTGTTAAAACTCCTTTTTATTTTTGTGCTTTAATTGGAAAGTAGAATCTAGTTAAGTTATTTGTGGTGTGAAATTAATTTTCAACGAATATATCCAGAGATTTGTAAGTAACCAAACGACTGTGGTTATATATTTTTGGCATCAATCCCGCTCCTTCAAGAACAATTCCTTATAAGAAAAGTTCGTGGCCACTCCAGATCAGCTTCGAAAAACACCACTCCGCTGAGATGCCGCTACTGATGATAATCCGGTAAGTCCGCAAATTACTTTTAGTCTAGTGCTCCCCGATTCCCCGAGAAAATTTTAAAAAGTGAAAAACCCAAAGGCAAAAAATAAATTTTTCCAGACCTACGGTTCGCACACCTCTTCCTCCAAATTTTCCTCTTCGTCGCTTTCTTCCACAAACTTTTTTTTGAGCTGAATTTCCTTTCCCGATTGATTTTTAATTTTATTTTTCCCTTGTTTCTGCTTTCCGTCCTCTTTCTCTTCTTCGGTATCAGATGCGGACACTAAAATTTCTCCCAAGACTCCCTCTAATCGTGCTTTTTTGCTTGTCCTACGCAACACGCCCATTATTTTTCCGATCGCTTCTTTCTCGTATTGGAATGGTAATCTTGTAAGGCAGTTGCTAACGTGAAGTCCGAATATATAATCTCTCGGTCTTCGAGGCCAATTAAGAGCTCCTACTCTTAAGATTTCCTCCCTCTTTTCCTCTCTCCTTTCGTCTTCGTTATCAATAAGCAGTCCTCCAATTTCTCTTGTAAAAACGAGTTCAGACCAATCTTTAGGCATCTGTAATAGTTAATTAAATTAGAGGCATAAAAATTTTGAATAATGATTATTAATTGGCTCGTAGCCGTAGCCTAATAAATTTTAAAAATAATGAATAATAATCGCGAAAGGACGATTATACGTACACCCGACACCGTCAGTATGAGCTCGAACGATTTAAGATTCTCGCTTTCGATTCAGGCTTAAAACTTCTTACCTTAATATTCTTTATTTTTTTCAAAAATCCTTCCAAATGTAAGTTATCTCAGCCAGTCGCTATATAACAAACACTGGATGACTGTTTCTTTTTTTTTTATTACCGTCACTGTAGCGAACTAAAAAAAAAAAAAACCTCGGCACGAGCAAATGTCAAAATAAACGCAGTTAAATTTCGGCATGAAGTAATTTTATAAAAGATCGATACGTATTCTTTGTACTTGGGTCATGATGATTTATTGCATCGTCTATACTTTTCAATCGTTTTTTTTTTTTTTTTTTTTTCTTTTTACAGGGTTGTGAACCATGTTTCTTTTATTTCAAAAATTGAGTCGCGTTTTTTAAAGCTTGTGGTTCACTCACAAGCCTATTTCTTAATACGGCCCGGCCTTATTAATGCATGAAATTTGGATTATCAAATTAAATTTCTTCAGTCTTTAAAAGTCTTCAAAACTCGAAGTATTAATTGGATTTCAATTTCTGGGCCAAATCACAAAAATAATTTTATTAGGCATTTCATTGTTATCCAAGAACGTCAAATTGAGATTTAAGCAATAAGTCAATAATCAGTAATCAGTTGCAATCAACGAGGAACAAGATGTCTTTTGTTGAATAATCATTTCTTTTCTTCGCGACTGCTGAGCAAACAAATCTATTGTATTGGTCCAATCTGTCAGACAGGTAACTACTCAATAACAATAATAAATATATTATACACCTGTTTTTCTATTGAAGTTATCTAATAATGTGACCTGTAAAAGTTTCTTTGACTGCAGTTTTTGTTGCTATGAAAACACCTGTTATAAAAAGATTCAACCGGTAAAGGTAACCACAGATATTATTACATTTCATTTACAACAATAGTACTTACCTGTGGGTCTTACCTCTTGACGGTTTTGCTTTAAAATTTAAGACCTAACGAAATTTAACACTTGCTTTTTCCGGAACCAAAAATGGAAAATACTTAAAACCCTTTCCAACCGGCGGTACTAAAATGGTGTGGACAACAATCTTTGTATCTAGATAACAACAATCTTTAGATCTCTGTTTATCAAATGGCTTGATTCGGTTAGGCAGTTATAATGAACTTTTAGAAATATCGAAAAATTATATAGAATAGAGAGAACAGGGCTGTTAATCGAATCATAAATAGCGATTAATCGAATATTTCTAACTCCGAAAAAATCAAAACTGAAAATCGAAATTGAAATAGGAATTTGCTAAAAACCGTAAAAAAAAGAATCATTTTTTAAAACGCTTTTAATAAAAATCATAATCAAAAACAATTGTAAAAATATAAAAAACCGAAAATAATTTAAAAATTCTTGGATTGCGCGGTCTCAAATTTGTTCTCAAATGCAATTAATCTCTTTACTTTAGTTGAGTCAAGTTTTTTTTTATGGTCAATTTCCATTGCCATATATTTTTACGTTGTTTTTTTAAGTTTTATTTCAGACCTACAAGTCATTTACGGCCAGTTATAAATTTTTATTTTCCTAAACTTTTAATTCTGAATTCAAAAGAATTAAATATCTTTTCAAATATTCAAGTGCCTTATTCAAGTGCAATCGAATAAAATAATCTTTTCCCACTTTTTTCCACATTTTTGTCCACTCTTCGAGTGCCTCTGGTGTATTCTTTTACTGAACATCTTCCCGGTTCCCTCTTTATGATCCATATACCGATAACCCCAACTGAGAGAATTATGCTGCTTCTCCATTATGGCTCAAAATTAATTTTGTAAAATTAATTTTATAAAATTATTGGGAATAATGCTTTTATTTTACTAATCGAACATGAGGATGACTTAAAAAAGAATAAGAAATCTGTAAAAAATAAATATGTTATGAAAAAAGAAAGAAAAAGCGCATCATTTCCGGTAATTTTATAAAATTAATTTTGTAAAATTAATTTAGGACCATAATGGAGAGCAGCATTACACCCCCCTGCCTTAAAAGCAGTTTTTGGTTTGTTGGAAAAATTAAAAAATTTTTTTTTTTTCATTGTTCAAGCTGATTGGATTTTTTTCCCATTTTTAAAATTTTTCCCTACTCTGTGCTTTTTCTGGTACTGGTTATGTAAAAGAGATAATTTTTTTCGAAATTTAGAACAAAGAATGGCAAATAAAACAAAATTATCGCTGAAAATCATAATCATAATCTTAATCGAAATTAACAAAAGAATCAAAGGAAAACAGTAACTGAAACTAAAATTAAATTTTTAAGCCAACCGAAAAACTGAAATCAAAATAAAAAATTTACAAACTGAAACCAATACACGAAAATCTGTTATTAAAAACCGAAATTAATTGTATATTGAGCAAAGTTAATAATTAAAATCAAAATCGTAATCAGCTATTTTATTTGACTTCAGTAACCACAATCAAAATCGAAATTCGTATTTTAAAGAAATCAGAACTGAAATTAATTAAAATTCAAGTGGATTTCGATTAGCAGCCCTGATAGAGAAAAGTATTTTGTAATATCACACTGAAATCGTCTTAGGCACAATCATTTATTTATTTATTTTATTTTTATTTTTATTTTCATTTATTTATTTATTTATTTATTTTTTTTTTTTTTTTTTTGCCGCCATCTAAAGGGTCTAAGTTTTTTTGCCCTCCCCAGTTCTTTTAGTCTTCCATAAGCTTAACAAATAAATTAAAAAAGGCTTGTCCCCCACTCGGCCGAAAACTTGCCTAGGAACAAGTTCACGATTACAGATCTGCCACCTCCCCTCGCCCTAAGATTCCGGTTAAACGGCGCCGCTGTTTTTAATTAAAAATTAATTAATAACTTAGAAGCTGAGTGCCCCTTAAAAAAAAAAATAAATAAAATAAATAAAAAATAAAAAAATGAGTAACTTTTTTTCCCCGCCAATAATTGAATTTTAATGTCCGCTTATATATCATAATTGTAATACATCATAATCATAATTATTAAAATATTATCATTCATTATCATAATTATAAAAATTACAATTATATATCATAATTGTAATTTTACTGCTGTAAAAGTTTTTAAAATAAAATCTTTCAAAACTTTTCCATAACCAATGCACAACGGAATATACAATGCAGAGTGCTCCAAGCGCAACCTACTGGAAGAAAAAAATACCAATACTATTTTATCGATAGAAACCAGCACTGCTTTAACCTAAATTAACGCACGAAAAAAAACGCCTTAAAAATTTCGATTAGGCAATACTGTATTCCCTTTTCTTTCTTATATTATAATTTATTTTATTTTATCTACGCCTTCCGTTTTTCAATATTTTTGGTTGCTTATCAAAGAAATTTTTTTCTATAGATTTCTAATTTAAATTAAAGGGGGAAATAAATATCTTTGGCTCAAAGCCAAATGAGCTTTCTTTGGCTGAAAGCTCAAAGCTATGAAAGCTCAAAACTATTCGGATATCCGAATATCTATTGGAAAAGCTTCGTTTTTGGCAGACTTTGAGTCAAAAATTTACATTTTTTTTTTTCATACGAAAATTTTCTAAGTGCATTGCATTTCTAAAAAGTACAGTTTTAATCATCATCTCATATTTTTTAGCATGAATAAAAATCGCTTAAATGGTCACACCTAGCAATCCTATGTTTAAGCAACATCATCTTAATAACCGTTATAACTGTATGGTTAATTAATACACAGGCGTTATGATGTTAATATGGTGATCCATACCATTCTTATGGTTGAGCAACACCACCGTAACAACCATAGCACTTAATGGTTACACAATACAACTAATGCAGCTGGTAGCCGATAATTTTAATGGTCATACCATTGAATCATTGTTTTCCATAACAATGTATGGCTTAACCATAAACATCATTCAGAAACCACGTTATGGTCAACCAATAAAATTTATGGTCCTATGGTGCTACCATAGTTGTCTATGGTAAAACACTACAAAAACCATAAATAATATTATTAAACCGTAGGTTTCTATGGTTCATCTCTATGGTCCTTTTGCATAGGGAAGAAGCGAGAGGGAACTTCGAACTATAGTGGAAGCTGCAAGGACAATGCTGCAGGCAAAAAGGCTTCCTGAATTTTTGTGGGCTGAGGCCATAAATACAGCAGTGTATATTTTAAACCGAACAATAAATACACAATTTGAAAAAACACCATTAGAGGGATGGACGGGACAGGTTCCAGATCTAAAACATGTAAGGATTTTTGGTTCGGATGCATTTGTTCACATTCCTAAGGAAAAAAGAACTAAATTTTCAGCAAAAAGCAGAAAGATGTGTTTCATAGGTTATGATAAGAATACTTCTAATTATCGGTTGATGGATTTAAAAACAAAAGAAGTAAAAATTTCAAAAGATGTGATTTTTAATGAAGAAGGAATAAGTGAATTAATTCACTTATTCCTTCTTCATTAAAAATCACATCTTTTGAAATTTTTACTTCTTTTGTTTTTAAATCCATCAACCTCTCCCTATGCAAAAGGACCATAGAGATGAACCATAGAAACTACGGTAAAACCATATTGCTTATGGTTTTCATAGGGTTTTACCATAGGCAACTATGGTAACACCATAGGACCATAAGTTTTATTGGTTGACCATAACGTGGTTTCTGAATGATGTTTATGGTTAAACCATACATTGTTATGGATAACAATGAATCAATGGTGTGACCATTAACATTATCGGTAACCAGCTGCATTAGTTGTATTGAATACCCATTAAGTGCTATGGTTGTTACGATGGTGTTGCTCATCCATCAGAAAGATATGGATGACCGTATAAACATCATAACTGCTATATATGAATTAACCTTACAGTTGTATTTTAATTTTTTTTAGAAATTATGAGCCTTTTTGTGCAACCCAAAAATCTTATACCTTAAGATTTTGCAATAAAAAGAAAATAAATAGGTAAAATGTTGAGTTGTTAATTTAATTTCAAGCGAGAAAAAAAAAATGAGCCATAGAATTAATGAAAAATTAATTAAAACATTTTTTAAAACTAATTAATAAAGTACTCATGCATTCTGCGATTCAAATTAAAATCAATAATAATTAACTGATTTAAATTAATAAAATTAAATTACCAATGAGCATTTTTATGTTAAATTGAATAAAAAAAATAATTGAGAAAGAAAAAACTAAAATTCAAATTCAAATCGTTAAGCGCGGTAACAAAATGCTCAGTCTTTATTGGTTAACATCAAACATTCCATCAACGGTGAAGTCGGGGATATAGAGATAGTGATATCACATATATGATTAACATATGTTAATCATAAATATTTACATAAATATATTGTATATATATACGTATATATTTATATATATATATGAAGCTTTTCATTGTATATCCATATATATTTACGGTGTTTTTAGCTTTTTTCGTAAAAGAGACATAATTCATTAAAATAAACGTTACAAGTCTGTTTAGAATAAATATTTAAATTAAAAACAGTAAAATAAATGATTTTAAAACGTTTATATTGACCGTACCAAGGTAAATTCAGAATAGTTTTCAATTTTCGCGCCTAAAGATGGCTGCTTCTACAAAAATGGCTGCTTTAGACCACCGGACCACCATTCATATTTATCAATTGCTAATCATTGATCAACAAGTCATCAAGATCAACAAGGTATCAAAATTTCAATCATTTCATTTGAGAGTATTCGTTTTGTACCGAATTGTACCACAAAACAAAAATTTTGTACCCGACCCTATTCCGGGAAAAATGAGCTTTTAGAAAATTAAAGAAATTCACAATTTTGGGTTGTTCTGGGGACATTGTTCCAAATTTTCAAAACTTTGTAAATTTTCCGATCGGGTTGTATTGTACTAATTTTGTACTGAATCGTACCTGCCTCACTTTTTTTTGTACCTTTTCGGGAAACCCGGAAAATTCGTTTTTCCCGTCCGACATTAGAATATTTCTAGTAAATATTAAATAATACAAATTAGTTAAGCGTAAAATTTTTTATTGAATTGGACTAGGGTTATCACAAAATTATAAAAAACTAGCCGCTTCGGGGCCGCTTCGCGTCCCCTTCGCGTCTAGCCTAAAGTAAGGTAAAGTACCCGAATCCTGACAGGGCACCTAAACCTGACAGGGTCATAAGCTAAACATGTTTTCCTTTTACGGTATTACGTGTTTAGCTTATGACCCTGTCAGGATTCGGGTACTTTACCTTAATGTAGAAAACGCAAAAACGTTAAATACTTTATTCTTTTCCTTAAAAAAAAAAAAAAAAAATTGAGCAACCACTCATGCTTTTACGATCAATTGGGCATGAGGCCCAGTCACTATCACTAAAGCACGTGATATTCATTGGCCCTTTTGCTTTAAATACTAACTTTAAATCTTTAGTACTTTGGAGATATAACAAGACTCTTTTCGCAGCTCCCCAAGCTTTATTAGTTGGTTTATCAAGAAACTGGCTTAAGTAAGATACAGCAAACATTATATCTGGACGTGTTCCTATTGCTAAATACATTAAACATCCAATAAGTTGACGGTAAGGCTTGTTCACAATTAAATCTTTCTGATTATACTTAAAATTAACTTCCATTGGTGTACTTGCTTTTTTAACTTCTGAGATTGGAAATTTTGAAATGGTTTTATCAATCATCTTTTCTTGATCAATGAAAATAGTACCCTCATGTATTTTGAAATTCATTCCAAGAAACTCATTTATTATCCCTAAGTCCTTAACATTAAATTCAAGTTGCAAAGCTTTAATTATTTGCTTAGCATTATAACTAATAATTAAAATATCATCAACAAAAATTATTAAAATGTTTAAACGTTTTATGTATAAGCAAAAATCATAACCTGACCTTTTAAATCCTTGCTTTTTAATAAAATTATCAAAACGAATATTCCAACATTTTGATGCTTCTTTAAGACCATATAAAGCTCTTTTTAGTTTCAAATATTCACTTGAAGTATTTACACCTTTAGGTCTCTTAATATAAATATCGTTTGTTAACTCACCATTTAAAAATGCAGTTGGCACATCGAGCTGATGAATGTCCATTTTCCAATGTAATGCTACTGACATCATCATTCTAATCGTTGACATCCTGGCCACAGGTGCATAATTGAATTCATCACAATTTTGTTCCTGGAATCCTTTAGCTACTAACCTTGCCCTTTTTGTTCCATTATTCTTGATTGCAAAAATCCACTTGGTATCTATGGGTTTTACTCCTGCAGGTAATTGATCCACTTCTTCCCATGTGTTAAGATTTTCCAATGCTTTATTAATTTCCTTGTCAATTGCATCTTTCCAATCCTGGACCTGATAAAATTGCTTCCTCATACGTTACAGGTGTTTGTGACAGATTACAATATGCGGTAAATAATTCATACTCATTTAAATATTCAGGCATTTTTCTTTCCCTTTGAGGTCTTCCTTCATAACTACCTGGAGTTGGATCCGGTGCTAAATTTCTATTTTGGTTTTGATTTCCCATAATGTCTTGAATGGTTTCCTTTAGATTTTCATCATCTTCCAAATTTCTACTTCCACTTAAAATTTCTGTTATGTCATCATCTGAATCATCAAAATCAAGAAACACTTCATCATCACATTTAAATTTAACGCTAAATACATTATGAGATACATTATGAGATAACCATAAAATTAATGGTCAAAAATGTTATGATCCGCCTTTAAAATCTTATGGCGTTTTGGACACGGGTAAACAGTAACATGTTGCGGTTTGACCATAAACATTTAAAGGTCCAAAACTACGAGAAAACCATAACATTTATGGTTTGCTAATAAGGTGAATGGTAGGATATTTTACGGTTAAATAATAAAGTTTTATGGTTTAAAAATAATATTATTCTATTATTAATAAACGATCATTTTAAATGAATGATAGTTAACTATAATTATTTGACAGATCATTTTTTAAAAAAATTTTTCAACATGAAGATATGGAGAACTTTGAAGGAAAAGCTTGGACCAAAAATAGAAAAGCCAGGTTGAAAATCTTATCTGAAAAAAAAAAAAAAAAAAAAAAAAAAAATCACAAAGGATCGATATTCTTTATATAACAATGCAAATAAAAAAATAAATAAATATACGTATCTGATCTGAAATGGTAGGCTGTGAACACTTTTTTTTCAGCGGTTACTTAATGAACCTCATCATGCAGATTTTTTTGTTTAGGATGATCGATTCTCCATTCCAAAATAATGATAATTTTTTCACTAGACACATTATGAAATAATTTTGCTATTTATTTTTGCAATCACACTCCCAGCAATGGCATTTTTTTTTCAACAATTATATGAGATGTCTTATTTGTGAAACGGCATGCAACATGCTTTACAACATAAGTGATTCTCTGTTCCAAAGTAAACTAATTTTTTCACTACGCATATTATAAAGTACTTCCACCTTTTATTTTTAACAAATCACAATCAAACATCTAGCATTGGTAGCTTTTTCTTCAGCAATTATGATGGGAGCTGCTATGTTAGGAAACAGCATCATTTTTTTTCATAATAATTATTGATTGTCCATTCCAAAATCAATCTTTTTCTTTTTTTTCTTCACTCGACACCTTACGGATTATTTATACATGATTATTATTCGCGATTCACATCTCACTAAGACTAATTTCATGATGCATTTCAAATAATTTCCAAACGGCTGTCTTTTAACAATAACGTAAACAAACATTGGCACCTTGTTTTGTGTTCGATTTTCCCGGTTAAATAAACGTTCCCGAATAACTTTTTTTATGTTACTTATTCACAAATGCTTCTGAAAAATATAATTTTCGTATTTCATTAATTAAAACTCACTATTTTACTGACTAAAACGAACAAATAAACATTGTTTACACGAATACCGTTGAACAAACGCCATTATTCTTTTTCCGTTCTCTATATAGTGATGTTAAATATACCGTATATTTTATCGTTGGTAAATATATATATATATTTACGTATATATATATAAATATTTTTATATATATATACCCATAAGCTAAACATGTACTTTTTTTTTGGGGTTGAATTTCACATATTATTCCTCGTTTATTTTTAATTTTTAACAACTTTTTTGATTATTTTTTAATGAATTACAAGGTAAAGAAGCATTTTCATTTGTCATTGACTTGTTGATCAATGATTAGCAATTGATAAATATGAATGGTGGTCCGGTGGTCTAAAGCAGCCATTTTTGTAGAAGCAGCCATCTTTAGGCGCGAAAATTGAAAACTATTCTGAATTTACCTTGGTACGGTCAATATAAACGTTTTAAAATCATTTATTTTACTGTTTTTAATTTAAATATTTATTCTAAACAGACTTGTAACGTTTATTTTAATGAATTATGTCTCTTTTACGAAAAAAGCTAAAAACACCGTAAATATATATGGATATACAATGAAAAGCTTCATATATATATATAAATATATACGTATATATATACAATATATTTATGTAAATATTTATGATTAACATATGTTAATCATATATGTGATATCACTATCTCTATATCCCCGACTTCACCGTTGATGGAATGTTTGATGTTAACCAATAAAGACTGAGCATTTTGTTACCGCGCTTAACGATTTGAATTTGAATTTTAGTTTTTTCTTTCTCAATTATTTTTTTTATTCAATTTAACATAAAAATGCTCATTGGTAATTTAATTTTATTAATTTAAATCAGTTAATTATTATTGATTTTAAATTTGAATCGCAGAATGCATGAGTACTTTATTAATTAGTTTTAAAAAAATGTTTTAATTAATTTTTCATTAATTCTGTGGCTCATTTTTTTTTCTCGCTTGAAATTAAATTAACAACTCAACATTTTACCTATTTATTTTCTTTTTATTGCAAAATCTTAAGGTATAAGATTTTTGGGTTGCACAAAAAGGCTCATAATTTCTAAAAAAAATTAAAATACAACTGTAAGGTTAATTCATATATAGCAGTTATGATGTTTATACGGTCATCCATATCTTTCTGATGGATGAGCAACACCATCGTAACAACCATAGCACTTAATGGGTATTCAATACAACTAATGCAGCTGGTTACCGATAATGTTAATGGTCACACCATTGATTCATTGTTATCCATAATTTTAAGAATAATGAGAGGATAAAAAAAATCACGTCTTTTCGCTTCCATCTCTTTTAATGAATACATAGAGTATAAAGAAACTCGACTGCGCGCGCTCCTCTTTCCGCCTTCTCTTTTACCATGGAGTCTAAGGACTCTCATTCTCATCCGGAACATCCTCAAAAGGGGGGAAAAAAGGCGCTGCAATAACCCTTACAAATAATAAAAGAACATAAATTTTTTTTTTTTTCATGAAATGGAAAATAAAAATTAACTAAGAGAGAAAAAAAAAAAAAAAAAACAAAATTCAATAATAAAAAAAATTTCTTATGACTTAGAAGATTTGAATGACTAAATAGTAACATAAATTGCACCTTCCTCATTGACGGTAACGAGTAGGAGGCTTGATGACTCGGGTACGGGTAGATTTAGATTGCGGAATGGAACTAGAGGCTGGAACAGTGATCTTGCTTACCTGACCCGAAGCTTCGTTAGGTCCTTTCTTGGTGGAGGCCTTGACCTTGGTCTTGATAGTTTTAACATCCGGTATAACGACGGCGGAATTTAAATCAACGGCCCCCGCTTGAATTTCAAGTGGATAAAGTCTATCGATAGGTCGAATTAACGAACCATTTCCTAATTTGAGCTTAAAAGTGCGAGTATGACCATCTTTACCTACCATGGCCTGCTGGACTACCGCTAAAGGCCAGAGTTGACGTTTGAGTTTATCGGAACTGACTAAAACCACATCACCGGGTTGAACCATTTTTAAGCGTTGATGTGTTGGACGCGCGGCTAATAATGCCAAATATTCGCTCTGAAAACGTTGTCGCAGAGCTTGTCTAACCACTTGTACCTGACGAACATGTTGTTGAATGCTCTGTTGATCCGTTAAATCGAGATCTGTACTTACGTATTTGTGAACGTTCAAAAACATTTCGGGCGTTATAGGAGTAATCACGTCATTTTCACAGATGTAAGTCAACGGCCGTGAATTTATGACGTTCTCGCATTCAATGATAACGGTATTTAATTCGTCATATGACAAAGTAGCCCGACCTAGGGATCTTTTTAAAAGATTTTTTACCAGAGCGACAAGCCTCTCCCAGAACCCCCCCCACCACGGAGAGGCCGGAGGATTAAAATGCCAGCGAATTCGGTCTATGCTCGTGTCCTGTACAATTTTTGTCCAATCTAGTTTAGCCAAAAGATTTTCGGCTCCATGAAAATTGGTGCCATTGTCGCTATACATGTCACTGGGACGTCCTCGACGTGCCATGAATCGGCGAAACGTTAAAAGAAAAGCTTCTGACGTAAGTGATGGAACTAACTCGAGATGAACAGCACGAAAAATGGCGCATGTATATAAAACAACCCAACATTGACCGTTGTCGCGTGTATGAATTGGGCCCGCTAGGTCAACTCCGGAATTTTCAAATGGCTCTTTGTTGTGTTGAAATCTTTCTGGTGGTAATGGCGCTATTGGAGCTTGAGCGGCTTTGACTTTTAACTTTTTACACGGTAGACATGAGCGTAAAACTTCTTTGATCATTTTTCGTGCTTTAGTAAGCCAAAAATTCTCTCTTAATTTGGCCATAACCGTAGTAACTCCTGCATGTTTAAGTTGCTGGTGCAGATGCTGAATTAATGCCGGAATGAGATGATGGCTGTGCGGCAATAAAACCGGGTATTTGAAACGATGTGAAATATTGCCTAATACTAACTTCGTTTGAACACAGAAGAGATCGTTTTCGTTCTTCGTGATTTGCAACTGCTTTTTAACCGTAGCGATAGTACCCGAAGCCTCACGTTGTATTAATTTGACTAATACTGTTTCTGCTGCATCAATCTCAGCTCCAGTGAGCTCCCCTTGTTCCGATTTACGTTTTGATGCCCTTGCAGTAAATCTGAGAATCCACGCTAATACTCGAAGAGTCTTCTGATAGGTTCTGAAAGAAAGGCGTTTGCTAAAAGGTTCCTCAGGCAGATTTATAAGACTCGGAATTTTGGCTTCTGCTAATGCTTCATCATTGACAGAGATGTCGCTTGGTGTGCTAGGCCACTGTTCTTCCGGCTGATAAAGCCATAAGGGGCCGTTCCACCAACGGTTTTCAGCCAAGGTCTTGGCGTCGCAGCCTCGCGATAGTAAATCGGCGGGATTGTAGACGCCCGGAACGTGACGCCAGTCCAATAACTTGGTTTTTGCTAGTATGTCGAGTACTCTATTAGAAACGAACATCTTCCAATCGTGTGAACGATGTAACCATGCCAATACTACCGTGGAATCTGTCCAGAAGTAAACTGGAAAAGCAGTAAACCGAATGTCTGTGCAAACAGCATCATATAATTTAGCTGCTAAATGAGCGCCAAGCAGCTCAATTCGCGGTATAGTGAGTTCTTTCCCTTTGGATTTCTTGGACGTTTTTTGTTCTGGCGTGACCCTTAATTTGGCCGTTATTAAATTAACCCGTATTTGACCGTAATGACACGTCCTAATGAAAATACATGCGGCGTAGGCTTTAAGACTTCCGTCGCAAAAAACGTGAATCTGAGTTTTTTCAATTTCCGAATCGCTGCTTAAGAAACACCGGGAGATGCGACATTCGCTTAAGTGTGACATCTCGTTCAGCCAGTTCAGATAATCTTCGGAGAGGTCCTTGGGTAATTCTTCATCCCACTGCAGTTTTTTCTTCCAGGTGTGCTGGAGTATGAGCTTGGGTAGCACGGTGACCGGTGCTGTAAACCCGATAGGATCATAAATCGACATGATTGATGCTAATAACTTCCTTTTTGTAACCGGAAAGGAGTCCTTTTGAGGTGTTTTTGGAGAACAGTACAACTCGTCTCGTTCTTTGTCCCATTGCAATCCTAGAATAGGAATGACATTTTCCTGTGACTGGCAGCAACCAAAATTGTTGTATTCAAAGTCTGGTGAATGTTGCAGGTTGGTGGAATGGCTCCACTCATGTAAAGAAAATCTTGCTTCATCTAAAATTTTTGTGGAATGTGACATAAACCGCTCTACTTCGGTGGCTGTAGCACCACTACTTAAGATATTATGTACGTAGAATGCCGGTAAAAGTTGTGACGCTGATGCTTGCAACGCATGATGAGTCAAATGAAAATTTAGTGTTGCTGCAAGCAAGAACGGACTAGGAGCTAAACCGAATACAACACGAGAATGTTGAAAGACTTTTATGCTACGGCGAGTCGCGTCCCACCACAGAAATTTTAGGTATTTTCGGTCTGCCGGCCGAATTGCGATCTGTAGAAAAGCTTTGCGGATGTCCGAGGTAATGCCTATGGAATGATATCTAAAATTGTTGAAGAGTAGCGGAATACGCTGTATTAAATTGGGACCTTTTTGCAATAATGAATTTAATGCAAATCCCGTCTCGGTTTTCGCACTGCCATCAAATACTGGTCGGACTTTCGTTGTGTGACCCTCTTTGAAAACGGGATGATGACAGAGATAATGACCTGTCCCGTCGTCGTGAATCACTTCTTGAATAATACCTTCGCTTTCCCACTGCAGAATGGCAGCATTGTAGTCGTCATATCGGTGAAGTGACGTCAACTTTCGAGTGAGTGACAATAGTCTGCTCTTCGCTTGATGATAATTAGTCCCTAAGTTCTTGGGATCGCCTTGCCACGGTAGTGGAACTTCGTAGCGTCCCTCTTGGTTGACGGTAATGTGCGCTTCAAAATCCTTGACCGCATCCTCGTTTGATCGGTCTGCAATCCCGAATACTTCTAGATCCCAGAAATCCTCTATCGAATAGTTGATAAGTGCGGGAGACCGCTGTGAAGGAACGGACGCGTCATCTGAGCATTCCGCCAAGGTATGAATCGAATCGTGCTTTGGAGCCGTAATCATTGGGGAGACGTTTTGTTCGTGGGACAAGGTATCGTTTTCTACATTCCAAAATCGGCTGACATTGAGACAGTTGTAAACTGAACACGCTGAACTGTTAGATTCCGGTAACGATCCCGACAGAATCCAACCAAACGTGGTCCTTATCGCCCAAAGTCCGTCTATTATTTTGAGCCGGTCTTCAGTAAGAATCCATCCTTCTAAATCCGTTCCGATCAAGAAATCAATAGGTTCGTTGCCTGTACCGTTATCCGATAATGTGATGTCGAAATCTTCCAACTTTTGTTGTATGAATGGACTTGGCCGATTGACTATGTTGCTGCATATCGTGTCTTCACCTAAAAGATTAAAAATATGAGTGACCGATCGATCCAAACTTTGCATTTTAACGGTGTACACCGTATGTGTCACGTTTTGAGTGACTCCACCGCCGAATAAACAATGTACGGTGTTTTTCTTGCTGCAAACGGGTAAGCGTAAGAGTCGAGCAATACGATACGTGATATAAGAAAATCCTGATGCTCCGTCTTTTAAACCTCGTATTTTTAGCTCCCTGCCGTCTGGAGAACACACCCATGCATACATTGTTTTCATCATGCCCTGATCACGACCCTGATTGACCGCAGCTAAGCAGTTGTGTGTCTGTGTAATTATCGGTGCTCCTGTGCCGGATCCTGTTGTGGCCAGCTGTTTTTCCTTTTGACGACGTTCGTCCACTTCGGGGCACATGATGACATAGTGGCGTTTGTTACATAAAATACAACGAATAACATTCATTAATGAACAATCAGGTGCCATGTGGCCTGCTACCAAACAAATAAAACATGCTTCTTTGCTAGCTAAAATAGTCTTCTTTTCTTCCAATGTCATTTGATGTTGTGCTTTTCTACATTCGGAACTAATATGATTTTTAAAAGAACAAAATATGCATTTCTTTTTATTGCTAGACTTACCTCGATTGGATTGATTTCCAGTTTGACCTTGAGAGGCTGCATTACCTGGATTATGGACAACCGACTGATTTCCCATGTTGCCTTGAACAGGAGAATGACCTATTCTATTTTGATTACCCTGAGAAGCATTGTTGTTGACTAAACATGCTGTTGCTGGCAGTGGTGCAGGTACTGCATAAGAATTACCTGCAAGGCTTTGAGAGACGACTGTCTGTTGTTTCAACCTAGCTTTTTCTTGGGATTCCACTTTCCTTGAGAGAAAATCCATTAATCGTTTAAGCTCATTGTCTGTAGCTAAGCTAGCTGCTGTCTGGCTGGAAAGAAAAAGAGCTTGGGCTTCTTCCCAAGCGGTTAAAATATCAAAGGGGAGGGAGGATTCAATGAGAGGCACAATTATTGCTATCTTGTCACTTGTAAGCCCTAACGTTTCTAAATTACAAATGTTAGACCTAAGTTCTTCATATAAGCTGGAAAGATCTTCAAACTCATGGGAGTTCTTAATAATACTGCTTAACTGTCTTACATAGTAACTCGTTAAAGTCTTGATGTCCCCATATCTACTACAAATTAAGTTTATCACTTCCTGGTAATTTCCTGCAGAAGGCGGATATTTCTTGACTTGTTCATGTACTCTTCCTTCGGTAGCTTGTAACAAATACTCGAATTTATTTTCGTCCGGGACTTCCTGGTCATTATGTATCTTCTGAAACTTTCCCCACCAGTGAATGTAGTTCTTGATCTGACCATCAAACTTAAACATGGCCAGCTCCGGATACTTCATGTTGTTAGAAGAATGCTTTCCGATTTGGCTTTGGTTGAGGGGTTCTGTCTTGTCACCTTTTTGAGAAGATGTATCCTCTTCACTGGTGTCTCCTTCTAATCGTTTGACCTCATGTAAGAGCTGTTGGAATTGTAACCGGATTTTCGCGACCTCAGAGAATTCCTGTTTGAGGACCTCATCTTTGACGTCGTTTTCTTTACGATACTGTTTTGCAATGGCTGCGTCCAAAGCTTTTAACCGTGTGATGACGTCCTCGAGGACCGGCAAAGGAACCTCAACCACGTTTTTTCCCGCGAGCTCCGTAAATGTTTCACGGACTGCATCTCGCTCGAATATTAACATTTTTAAGTCTGCTGACATGTTACTGTCTTAACGATTAGATTCACTTAAAAAACTAGAATTAATTTTACAAAGGGATGCCATATTTTAAGAATAATGAGAGGATAAAAAAAATCACGTCTTTTCGCTTCCATCTCTTTTAATGAATACATAGAGTATAAAGAAACTCGACTGCGCGCGCTCCTCTTTCCGCCTTCTCTTTTACCATGGAGTCTAAGGACTCTCATTCTCATCCGGAACACATAACAATGTATGGTTTAACCATAAACATCATTCAGAAACCACGTTATGGTCAACCAATAAAACTTATGGTCCTATGGTGTTACCATAGTTGCCTATGGTAAAACCCTATGAAAACCATAAGCAATATGGTTTTACCGTAGTTTCTATGGTTCATCTCTATGGTCCTTTTGCATAGGGAGAGGTTGATGGATTTAAAAACAAAAGAAGTAAAAATTTCAAAAGATGTGATTTTTAATGAAGAAGGAATAAGTGAATTAATTCACTTATTCCTTCTTCATTAAAAATCACATCTTTTGAAATTTTTACTTCTTTTGTTTTTAAATCCATCAACCGATAATTAGAAGTATTCTTATCATAACCTATGAAACACATCTTTCTGCTTTTTGCTGAAAATTTAGTTCTTTTTTCCTTAGGAATGTGAACAAATGCATCCGAACCAAAAATCCTTACATGTTTTAGATCTGGAACCTGTCCCGTCCATCCCTCTAATGGTGTTTTTTCAAATTGTGTATTTATTGTTCGGTTTAAAATATACACTGCTGTATTTATGGCCTCAGCCCACAAAAATTCAGGAAGCCTTTTTGCCTGCAGCATTGTCCTTGCAGCTTCCACTATAGTTCGAAGTTCCCTCTCGCTTCTTCCCTATGCAAAAGGACCATAGAGATGAACCATAGAAACCTACGGTTTAATAATATTATTTATGGTTTTTGTAGTGTTTTACC
>CM075215.1:2159806-2207935 GCA_037577465.1 Liposcelis bostrychophila
TCTTCAAAAAATTTGTATTTAAAAATTTTGAAGGCGGGATTTGTGTTCTGAAAGGTTTTTTGACTTTAAAAATCCCGCCTTCAAAATTTTTAATACAAATTTTTTTGAAGATTGGGATTAATTTTCGTAATGAAAACTTCTTGTTGTAAAAATATTTTCTTGTTTTTAGCTTTTAAGTTCTCCGGAATATTTTCACTAGTGCAAATATTGCAAAATTTTTTATTTTAATTCTAAAATAAAAAAGCTTGTTTTTAGCTTTTTAGTTCTTTTATATTTACTCCTAGAATAAAAGGCTTGTTTTTAGCTTTTCAGTTCTTTGTGATTTTCCTTTTTTTTGAAGACGCGGTTTTTTTTTTTTTTTCAAAAAATTATTTATTTATAGCTTTTTAGTTGAAATTATCACCCAGTGCTTTTTATATTATGATTAACAGCCTTGAGAGGCTTGCTGATAAATTGCTAGGACCCTTTAGGTAATATTTTGCTAAGGGCGCTTTGCTAAGGTATCAGTAAAAATAATATTTTTTTAAAAAATGATATCGGTAAACCGATCAAAGTGCTTTATCGACCATTTAAATAACTCTCAAAAATATGGTAAGTTTTTCGACCAGAGGTCCACCAAAGCCAGGTCAACCAAAGAAGCATATGCCTAAGGAATTCGAATTTTGGAAAAATTATTTCAGATTCGGAATCCTCTATCCAGAAAATATTTTCAAAAATCCGGTTAGATATTCCATCAGAGATATTTCGGTTGGTCGTCTTCCGCCTCCAAATTCAAAAGTAGCTCTTTTATTGTGTCGCCAACCATTTTTCGGGCAATAAGTTTCATGAGGTTGTTGATGGTATCAGATAAGAACCGGTACTAGGTCCTGGAATCTTACTTAATCAAAAATAAAACTGAAGAGCACGCGTTTGTTTTGAATGCTCTCACAAAAGCTAAACATACGATCTAAGTGTAAACAAAAACAATGGACTCTGATCCTTTCTCCCGCTTACTCTTCAACTGTGTTTTTATATTATTGTTAAAACATGTTTTCCTTCATGTTTATAAGGACCTTTAGGGACAAACTATTCGCAGTGGCGCTGCATGTCCTTGATGTATGTAAAAACATGGCTTCTTATGTGGATATGACAAAAATATATATTTTTTTTTAATTTTTTAGGAATGATACGAAATTTTTATTTCAACTGAATGTAATCAAGGCATCAATAAGCTATTGAAATATGTAAAAAGATAAACGATCGAATAATTTTTATATTTAACATTGATTTCCCTATACCCATCCCACATAGCACGCATGCGTAATAATAACGTTCCAGTTGGTCATAATTGGTAATAAAAGGTTTTGGGAAACAAATAGGACGTTTAAAACGCGTATTATAAATAATGGAAATAAAATGTCATTATAAGTGAGACGTAAAAACGTTTAATAAAGTAACTTTTTGAGCGTCTTGATTGTGAGCAACCTAAACCGTTGATGATGCGAAAAATATTTAACGTCAAAAAACGTTTCCTATTAACCGAAAGTAACGCGTTAATTATGATCAAAATTTACCCGGGCCGATTTTTCTATTTGTATAAATTATTCCGCATATAAAACGCTTTTATAATAGATTAAAAATGTGCAAAAATCGTTAAAAAAACGTTTAAATGCCGAGAAAATTAAAATCATTTTTGAATCCTAGCAATTAGTGATGACATGACTTGAAATGTGTAAAGGGTAGCCGCCATTATCTTGCAGCAGGTAGTAATGGTATCAGATTTGGTTTTTTTTTTTTTTCAGACTTTTCAATACAATGGCACTTTAATATCGGTTAGTTTCTACTCGTTTTTGTCAGGTCCTTGTGGTTTAGTTGGTAACGTCGCAGGGTTGTTTGGTTAAGGTGTGAGAGGTCTTAGGTTCGAATCTTGCTAGGTGTTGAGATTTTTTCAAGGTGTTTAGGTTTTTTCAGGTTCACTTCTCATTCAAGATAGACATGCGTCGTTATTTAGCAACAATAAAATAATAAGAAGCTTCGGAATAATAATAAAAATGTCCTCAATTTTTTTCTTTTTTTTTTTTTTTTTTTTAACGTTTTACTACACCAGTAAAATCCTTTACGAGTAAAATAATTTTACCGCTACAGTAATAATTTTACCGCTACAGTAAAATATTTTGCACGGTCGATTTTCGTAGAATGATTTTACTGACGGAGTAAAATTTTTTCATATGCGAATATAACAATTCTTTCCGTGCTTTTAAATAGGCATTAAAAACGTTTAACATGCGCATGCCTAACTATAAGGCTCTTCTGGTGACATCGAGAAAAAATCGTGATATATACGGAATTCTAACCGTTTTTATTTGGCATTTAATACGAAAAAAAACGTCATATTACGCTTCCGAGACGTTTTCGGAGCGGTCATTATTCCTTAATTTGTGACATTATTACCTGGACGTATTTAATACGCATTGTTACGTTTTACGATAACGTTTTTTTTCTGATTTTTTCACGCGTTGTGCTATATGGGATTTATTTATTAACGGTAGTCAGCGCCATCATTTTTAGCGGAATAATTCGTCCCTAAAGGTCCTCATTTCAGGCATCGAATTAGTCATTTTTTCCCCCTAAATGTCACTTTTTTTGTGAAAGGTCACTAAAAGTCACTTTTTTTGATAAATTGCCCGTAGAGCACATAACATTTACACAACATTTCAGAAATGTCATATACGGTTAATATACGTTTGTCATTTTCCAACGTTTGTAAAACTTGTCTGAAACGTTTGGAAAGAATTATGAACTAATCCTTTTTAAGTAAGTTAAAATGTAACGTTATGTAAAGGTGCTTAAAAGTTATTATTCACCTTATGAATTTCTATTTTTTCTTAGTTAAAATAAACCGTAAATAAAAGTTAAGGAAAACGTAAACTGAAACTTGAGAATTTGAATGAAAAGTTGGTTTTTTCGTAACGTTTATAAACGTTTGAAATTCGGTAAAAAAATACATTGAGGGCACCTGCTGCTTTACTCATTGTTTAACTTTTTTTTTTTCAATTGTAAAAGCAGGTAGTTTTAAATTCCACTTGTTTGTTCTCTTCAGTAGGTCATGATCTTGGTGTATCGGTATAGGTTTTGCTTAGGAATCTTGAGTACTAGGGATCGAACCTTGGTTAAGGCATAGGTTTTTTCTCAACTTGTTTATATTGTGGCATTGCATTCTAGGGCATAACATCCTTTACATTCACCTATAATTCCTTATAGATAAATCCTCAATTAAAAAACTCGTTCTTTCAATTGGATTGAATTTAAAAAAAAAAAAAAAAAAAAAAAAAAAACTTTTTTTTAAATTTTTGGTTATATTTTGCTTTTGAATTTTGACCGCCTTCTGATTAGTGCCGAACTTCCTTTCTAAAAAAATTCAGATAGGGATTCTCAGATGTTTCATTCAATATTGCTAACGCGTTAGCAATATTGCAATATCACAGATTACAAATAAACATTTATACACCAAATTCAGTTAAAAAATGTAAACTTTACGTTAAGTTTTATTTAACGTAACTTTGATCTAAGTGTAACGTTCTTAAAACTTTTCGGCGACGTATTTTGGCCGACATTCGACCGTTTAGAATACGTTCCCAAACGCTACGTCGACCTAAGTAAAATATTTCGTTTTGGTTTAAGAAACGTTTTGGTGCTACACGGGTGCTGGATTTTTAAAAATATGCAAAAGATGCAAGTAAATTCGACTATTATAATTAGTTTATGCTAAACTATATTTCTATTTTTAACCTGAAAAACATGTTCTTTGTCATTTGAATATTAGCATTGTGGCCTTTTTATTTTATAAAAGAAAGCTAAGAAAGCTAAACATTTACTTTACTCTTTTTCAGGCAAGTGGACAGCAAAGTGCTACGGTTAAAAAAAATCAAAAATGGGACAAGTTAAGCAAAATCTCAAAACGCAAAGCAACATGGTACCGGTCCAACAAGTGCCTGGCCCAGTAGCTTCAAGGACATTCAAAGGAAATGTAATAAAGAAAAAACAAAACCGTCTTTGAAATTCTTTGTTAGTTAAAGCTAAATTTGAAATAATCGTAGGATTAATTTTTATCTAAATATTTTGGTGCTGATGAAGGAAGGAGGAATAGGAATGATATTTGAGAGCAGTGACATTGTCTATGAGTAGGCAAATGACGTCTTGGAACTATGTTCTATGCCTGGACATGGTCACTTGGATGGAGAAATGAATGACACCTAAAGAGCATAGTTTTCATCCTTCTGAAGCAAACAATGAGAGCGATCTTGTCCAGTCATGGTTATTTCTACATGGAAGTCGTCTTCACCAGGATCATACAGTACCTCTAACGTCGTAGTCTAAGAGGAGGTAGGTCGCCTAAATATTCGCCTTTGAGTTTAACATATGCCTCCAGTATGACACTAGCAACTCCATAATAACTTCCAGGCATCATAGTTGCTTCATATGTCCTATATTTTGACAAACCTCTATGTCCTATAAAAGTCCTAGCTTTTGAGTTTGTCTTATATTTTTGTAGTTATAGCTAAAAAATTCCCAAAAATCGGTTTTTTCTTAGCTAAAATTAATATTTTGTAATAAATTTGTTGTTTTTGTAATAAAGTTGTTATTTTCTAATATTTTTTTTTTTTTAAATAATTTTTCTTTACTTGACAAAACTTATTTCTTCATAATAAGCCTAATAATAATAATAATAAAGAAAAAAAAATTCTGTAACTCAGTGCAGAACAACACCAAGTCCATTCAAGGATTACAACTTCTTATAGACTTTATTCAGAGTGACGTCACGATTCAGAGCGCTCCAAGCGGACTTTTATGAGTACTAAAGCATTCGGGAATATTTAATGTAAACAAGTAGGGAAAGTTATACATACATATTCGTTTTTTCATTGTAAACTTATATTATTCCTATTTCCTACGTTAAAAAAAAAAAAATAAATAAATAAATAAATTTTGGGAGAATAATTATTTTTAATTTGTACTGACACTGTTTCATTATATGCTTTTCGGACGATGGTTCATTATGCTTTTCGGTGATTCAGCTTATCTGCTATACTACTGAAAATATTTTTACTTTCTACGATTTCATTTAAATCTCTTAAAACAAAAAAATAAATAAGAATAATAATTAAAATAAAACTTCCTTTCTGTTAGAATAATCATTTTTAACTTGCATTGGCACTGGGTGATTAAGCTCCTCTTCGTTTAAGCTTATCTGCTACTGACAGTTTTTTTACAGCTATGTGAACTGATTTTTTTTTACGCACTGGTTTTTTGGAAATTCACCAAAAACAAGCCACAAAAAACATTTCTGATATCATTGGCAGAAGATTAATTTTAACCTTTAAAAGGTTTAAATTGCTTTTTTTAAGCAATTTGAAAATTACGAACGATTTAATCAGATGCATGGTGCGCTCAACGTGTATTCTTGATCTGGCGATATACTTGGTTTCCAACGGTGGTCTAATTTGCCCAGAAAAAAAAAAAAAAAAAAAAAAAAAAAATCAGTGATATCTTAGCGGGTCAGACCGGATTCTGGTTCCTCCCATCTAGAGCAACCGAAATTCGACCTGACCCGCAAAGATATTCCACCCCCCAACCTTTAAAAAAAATTGAAAAAGTCGAAGAAAAAAAAAAAAAAGCTGCGGGTCAGGCAGAAATTGAAGGAAATTTTAGCGGGTCAGCCTGAATTCGGGTTCCTCTCATTCAGAACAACCAGAATCCGGTCTGACCAGCTAAAATTTTTTTTATTTTTAGACCGACCCGCAGCTCTTTATTTTTCGACGAAATTAATTTTTTTTAAGGGTACGGGGTGTAAAATATTTGCGGGTCAGGTCGCATTCTGGTTGTTCTGGATGAGAGGAACACGAATCCAGGCTGACCCGCTAAAACTTTTATATTCTGCCTGACCCGCAGCTTTTTTTTTTTTTTCCCCCGACTTTTTCAATTTTTTTTAAACGGTGAGGGGGAGTGGAATATTTTTGCGGGTCAGGTCGAATTTAGGTTGCTCTAGACGGGAGGAACCAGAATCCGGTCTAACCCGCTAAGATATCCCTGATTTTTTTTTTTTTGCAAATTAGACATCACCACTACCAAACAGTGTCATAAAAAAAAGGTTTCTTTTTTCAACTTTTTTTTTTTTTGATGGATGGTTTATTATGCATTCGAAGGAAGAAGTATAACTTTTTTTTAAGGGGCAACAGGAAAATTATTTTTTCTAAAGCCCCCCATGGGAATTTTTAAATATTTGACATTTTTCCATTCGCTATTCATAAAATCCTATAACCGTCCTTAGTTTCAATTTTCTCAGTCAATTACAAGTCCCAAATATTTATGCTCTCTATCTATCTATCTATCTATCTATCTATATCTATATATGACCATCCAAAAAATGCCAACTTTAAGCCCTTAAAAAATTGAGACCGGTAAAAGCTAGAAAGCTGTAACTTGGGATTATGCATTTAGAGGTACGCGGTAATCAAAGGAATTTAAAAAAAAAAAATTGGGTGCATGCCTTCATGAGTTTTCAGAGGCATGAAATGAGCACGTTATCCATTACAGTAAATAGGGGCGAGTGGAGTGCCATGTAGGGTTTGTCGGGTCGCGCGTAAGGTTTGGTTTATTAAAGTCCGGTTTTTATTAAAGGCCGATTTTTTAATTAACTTGGCTGGGGGGCACTCCGTGCCCCTTGAATATCTGACGCTCAAAAACCGTAACTTTAGGCCCTAATATTTCGAAAACGGCAAAACCTAGAAAGTTGCTAATTGGAACATAGCGTCAGAAGACAAGCGGTAACGAGATGGTAAAATCAGAAAAAAAAATAGCTCTTTTATTTTGAGAGGTAGGAGGGCCTGAAATCGGCCGTATAATGAGTACGGTAAAGTAGGCACAGGTCGAGTGCCCCGGTGAGGCGTGAGGTTTTGTCGGTACCGTGTTAGGTTCGGGTGTTTGTATTTCGTTTTTTTTTTTTTAACTTGGCTGGGGGGCACTCTGTGCCCCTCAATACGGTAGGGAGGCTCTGGCTGCTATGGGGTCGTCCATAAAACACGTGAGCATTATTTTGGCCATTTTCGACCCCCCCCCACCCTTTAAATTTTTTTCTTAAAAATTAATATTAAATATTTTAAGAATCTGAAATTTTTCGGAACTTAAATTTAGCCAAAAGCAGGTTTTTTTTTTGTTTTTTTTTTAACTTAGAGCAAATGCACCAGTATAATTGAATTTTTTTTTTAAAGTGAGTTAGGTTACATAGTGTAAGAAAATCAAATTATTTTCATTTTGGCACGTTTATTACATGAGACAAATGCTCACGTTAAATTTGTAAAACCCCTTCCCCCCCCCCCCCCCAACGTGCTCACGTGTTTTATGGACGACCCCTATCATGGTAAAATGGCGGCCGGCTTCGGATTGGTTAATAAATAACATTAATATAAGAAGGGAATATTTATTGACCAATCCGAAGCCGGCCGCCATTTTAGGATGACAGCAGCCAGAGCTAGAGAGCCTAAAAGGAGAGAGTCGACAACTTAATTGGAAGGTTGTGATTGGCTAAAGATCGATTTTGTTCAGTTTGGTTCGTTGATTCGATTTTTTCAATTGTGTGATTGGTGAAAAATCACACGGGACTTACAGAGATTGTACATTAGTTGCCGACTCTCTCCTTTTAGGCTCTCTAGCCATAGCCTCCCTAGCGGATTTAGTTTGCCGTAAAAATCCTCATTATAACATTGGAAAAGTAAACAAATCTTTCCTTTTATAATGTAACTTGAATTGCCATCCCCACTGTTGGATGGCTTTTGTTTTGAATTATATTAAACAAAATCACTAACATAAAGAGTCCAAGAAAACTGAATTATTTGGGGTTAGGTAGCTTTTCAGGGTAAACTTTGCTCCTACAACCTTGCTGCATAATACGGTTAGTTTAATTGACATTCTTTCTTTTAACGAATCAGTATGTGTCTTTAGACATTGTACAGATAACCTCTCTTTACGCTTGAATGTGGTGTCCCAGAGATTATCCCTGATTATTGAGTCAGTTTGGTTCCCAGGACATAACTCATCTTTATACAAATAAATTCAAATAGCCATGCAGTATTTCTCTTGCCAAAAACAAGGTTGTTTTAAACAATCTTATCAGTTTGATTGAAAGACTAATGCATCAACTAATATTAAATGATATTAATAATCGTTTCATATTAAAAATAATATTAATTCTTAATCTTATACAGATTAAAAAAATCATTTGAAAATGTAAGAAATTCTAACAGTCATAGTCATGTATTTCCTTTCTGATTTTGAAAAAAAAAAAAAAAAAAAAAAAAAAATCTCTATGTCTTCCAATAATCAAACCAATCAGATTATCGAAAACAACCTATTGTTTTTGCAAAGAGAAATATTACCTGTTTGCTTGCGATAATAAGGGATCATAACAAAAACACTTCTTGTCAAAAAGGCAGCCAAGTTTCTTATTCGCTCTGCCCTCAAAAGCCATGATATCAAAAAAGGGCAGCTCAAGTTTCGCATTTATTTCCAAAATAATTTTGCCCTTAAAAGTAATGATATCAATAAGGGCAATAGCCAATTTTTCTATCGTTACAGGTTTTGATTAAAAAATCACCTCCCTGGTACGCCGGAAACCGAAAAGTGGGTTCGATCCAACGAACCTAGTTACGGTCCTAAAGCTACCAGTTGCTCGATGGACGGATTCGTTATCGCTTATTCAGCGATTCCCACGAATCCCTCCATCGAACCTGAACCGCTGACTAAGCACCCGAGCTGAGATACACTCAGCGCGGTCAGGCTTTCAGCGTCATTATTCATTCGTCTTTTGTCGTTTTATTAGAGTAGTTGTCGTGCTGAAGCGTTTGGGAAATATATGGAAATATAAGCGTATTCTTGTCTATCGTTTATTTGTCGCATCGGCCATGGTACCAAATTGGTGCCAGCGTCGGGATGAGAAACCCAAAGTTTCTCCACCATCGGAAATTTTTTTTTTTAAATAATTAAAATGTGTGCTGTGCAGTGAAAAAAAAATTAAAATTTAAAAAAAAAAGTAATATCAATTATTAAAAAAAAAAAAAAGTAATATTAATTATTTAAAAAAAAAAAGTAAAGTAAAATAGTAAAATGAGTGAATTTTAATTTTAATTTTTTTTTTAAAAAAAAAAAGTGAAGTGGTTTATTTTTTGTATAAAGAAAGAAAAAAGTTAAAGCATAAGTATGTACTTTGAGTTCCCAATTTTCCGAAATGGAAGAGGCCATGGCTAGGTATAGGGCCATGCGTCAGATCCGAGTAGGGATTTTTGGATTTTCTTTTTAAATTTTTTGATTTTTTTCTGTTCATACAATTATAAAAAAAAAAAAGAAGTAAATCGAAAAAAAAAAAAATGTTTTTCAAAATTATTATTTGCATTGCTTTATATTAAGGAAAAGCGGATCCTCTAAATCGATTATTTACAATCAGATTTTAATAAATCGATTCTAATTAGTCGAGAATAGTGGACAGGTTTTTACGGTAGTATAGACCGTAAATCGGAGTCGTAAAGGGCAAGCCGAGTTTTTCTTAAAATTTAGACAATGCAAGTTCCTTTTAATAAAATAATAATAATAATAATAATAATAAAAAAGTGAAAATAATAATAAAAGAAGTGTGTAATAATTAATAAAAAAAAAAAAAAACTGAATAATGAAAATTGAGGATTTTATAAATTGAATACAAGAAACCATTTAAATCAGTTAATTTTTTTTTGTGACACGATCGGATCATTTTATGTTATATCGGATTACGTTTTATCGGATAATTTTTTTGTGACACGATCGGATTGGTCAAACGCAATCAAATTAACCAAGTTGATCAAAAACAATCTGATTGATTAAACGTGATCAGATTGATCAAACGTGATGGGATTAGTCAAAACCAATCTGATTGATCAAATGGGATCAAATTGATCAATTGCAATCAGATTAACCAGATTGATCAGATTGATCAAACGCGATTAGATTAATCTGGTTGATCAAGCTGGATCCGGTTGACAAAACGTCACCAGATCGCTATACTGATTAAACGCGATTAGATTGATCCAACGCATTGAGGTTAATCAAAAACGATCAGATTGATCAAACGCGATTAGACTAACCAGGTTGATCGAAAACGATCAGATTGGTTAAATGTGACCGGGTTATTAAAAAACATAATGAGATTAATCAGAAAGGATCAGATTGATCAAATGCGACCAAGTTGATCAAAAACGCGATCAAATTGGTTAAACGCACTCGAATGAACCAAATTGATCAAATGCTATCAGATTTAACTAGATTGGTCAAAAACGGTCAGATTGATTAAACGTGATCAGGCTAATCAAAAACGTAATGAGATTAATCAGAAACGATCAGATTGATCAAAAGTGATCAAGTTCGTCAAACTCAATCAGATTAATCTGATTAATCTGCTGGTTGATCAAGGGGGATCAGATGTATTAATTGTGATTTGATTGGTTAAACGTGATCAGAATAGATCGATTAAATGTGATTAAGTCTATTAAACGTGATCAGATTAATCCAACGAAATGAGGTTAATCAAAAACGATCAGATGGATCAAATGCGATCAGGTTGATCAAACACGATCAAATTAACCAAGTTGACAAAACGGTGATGAGACTGATCCAACATGATCTGGTTGATTGCATGGGATCAGATTGATGTTGGATTATCAACTGGGTATGCGATTGGACGATGACCATATTGATGATCAGATTTGATCAACAAATTATTATAGCATTAAAAATCTTACGACTTTTATTTTCTTTCAGGCTATTGCATGGCATCCTTGGCGATCAGGATTGTTAGCCGTTGGTGAAGGCCCACCCGGACCCAGTTCTCTAAGCCTTTGGAACGCTAACACAGGGGTCATGGTTCACATGGAGAAACTTTCCCCGCCAACGATAGTTTTAGCTTTAGATTTTAATAAATTGTCTGGAGAACTGGTATGCTCCGTACAAACTAACGGTAAAGTATTTTTGATCGATATTTAAAATCTCCAAAGAAAATTGCTTCACACCCTTTCCCATTTACTTGAATTTTTTTTTTTTTTTTTTATAGATATTTCTTCAGAGAACGAGCCTCATTCGAAAATTTTAGTATTCGGCGCATTCGACAATGTCGTTGACTCCGTTACCGATATTTTAGGATCTGTGATGACTTTGTTGTGGAGCCCAGACGGAAGTAAATTAGGTATAAAGCTTGATCATTTTTTGAATGCATTATTTTTTTTAATTTTAGCGGTTCTTTTAGGTACTGCTGGATCAGACGAAACTTTAAGAATTTGGGCTTTCTCACAAAGCAGACAAAAAAAACGTACTTATTCTAAATTAGAGGAAGATATAGGATTTTTAGCTTTAAAAAAATTTAAATGCACCATTAGATAATTTTATTATTTTGTTAATCAGATTTATGTACCATAGCTTTTTTTTTTGCTTTTCTTTGCCTTTTTTTGAACTTCTTAGAGTCTGTATTTATTTATCTTTTGTATTTAGCCTTTTATTTTTACAATATGTGACGAAGGCAAGTGTTAAATGTAAGCACTGAAACGGCCTTTTTTTCTGGATTTTTTTTTCGGGGGAGACGGGGAATGGTAGTAGAATTTTAAAATTTCTTGAAAGACAAATCCAAATAAACTTTTTAATTTTGTTGGTTGGTACTGTTCAAAATATGCTTTTTAATTTTTTTGAGGAGAGGTAATTGGAGGAATTTAAATCAGGGGTCCGAAGCTTGAAAAATTTGGCCGATGCAGATGCCGGCATTTTTTTTAATATCCGAAATCGTCATCGGCAACGCCACTGCGAAATTGTTAGTTCTGACATTGGCATCGACATCGACCCGAGATGTTTAGCCGGTCGCGGCTGGCATCGGCATCGGAATCAGACCCCTGATTTTAAAAATCGTCTAAGGTTTTTTATTTTCTCACTAAAATCGGAATCAGAGGCGGCATCGGATATAATCGATGCTTGGTAACATCTTTTAAAATATTTGATGGGGTTCAGGTTTCGGTTTGGTTTGGTTTGGTTTGCCATCCGTGATAATTTATCGGAATACAATTGAATTAGAATTAGGATCGGATTTAAAAAAAAAAAAAATAATAATAACAAAACGCAAAAGTTTAATAAAAAAAAATCAAATTCAAATAATACAATTGGTATCTTACAAACAAAAATGATAATGCAGTTGAATTATAAAAATGCAAATTTATTTTTACGGTGGAGGAGGAGGAGGCACTTCTGGTTTATAATTGATTAAATTTTCAATTTCGCTCTCTATGGCATCAATCACATTCTTGCGGCATATCTCTTTAGTTTTCTTGTAGGATTCAGCTCTTAAAGTCGGCGAGTAGCCCGTCCACTCTTTAGCACCCTCACGAAAAGTGATCCTGTATTCTCCTATATTTTTGATCGTAGGATCGACATCATTATTTTCTTTTATGTAGTTTAGAATGATTTCGGAGTCGCTTTCGTTTCTAGCCGGCGATATTTCTCTTGCTAATTTCGTTCTTTTTTTGAAAATAAACGAACCTTTGACAGGTTCGTCTAGATTATTGAGTACTTTTTTTCTATACTTCTCGAAGTCGTCATATGCTTTTAGACATCCCTGTTTTATTACGTAGATTCCGGTTTTTTCAGATCTGGTTTCTTGAATCAAATACTCATTGTTTGTAACTAACAATATTCCTCCTTTATATACGTTCATCGCATCTGCTAATGCATCTATTAACTTCAAATTCATGTATCTCTCGGGTTCGTGCTGAAAAATTAAAAACGAAATTTAAAAAAAAAATCCTTATTACAAAACGGGCTTACATCAATCTTACCAGTAAAATTCCATCGTGAGGAAACAAGCATAACTCAGCTAAAACCACGAGAGCCTTGTTATTAGGGGTTAATTCTCCCATTTTCGTAGTGTGAAGCCTACTTGGCAGACCTAAACTGCTTTTAATTGGTCTACAGCTTTTTGCTTGAAAGATTTTTCGTCCCCAGCTTTTCTGCATAAATATTCCAATGGGTTTTCTGCTGATGGTAAATCGTTTATTACACTTTCGCTCAACTTGCCGATGGTCTGGAAAGCAAAAAATATAAAAACATTGGTACTTTAAATAGACAAGTCACATATTTTGAGATTTTCGAATTAAAAGTAAAAGAAAAACAAAGTTCGGAAACTTTTTGGTCACGTGATCACTCCTTAAACGATTTTCTATTGGTGGGACGGCCGGTTTTGAGAAGGGAGATTTGCAGAATCTACCCTAGTATCTAGTGGTGGATTATATTCCAACAAAAAGCCTTGTTCCTATACGCATATTTCGTTCAGAATCCATCGATGCCGTTCAAAGTTTCAGAAATGAACACAACCAGTTTTAGGCAGATGACGTCACGTTCCGTTTTTGCGGGGGCATTCAAATTAAAATTTTTGTTTTTTCTCTTTTAGGGGTTAACAGTTTTTTTTACTGAGTCAAAATTACGCTTTTTTTCATATCTTCCCTAGCACAATTAAACGATGGAGTCATCTCAAAACATGTGTTTATTCTCTTTTTTGAATGGAATGAATTATTTTTTTTTTGATAAAACTTACAGTTCCAGGTTTCAAAGTAACGCTTCCTTTTTGCGGTTCTAGTTCGTTACTCGCAAGTTTAAAAAGAGTAGTTTTTCCTGCTTGTGAGGGGCCTAGAATAGTGGTTATCTGTTTGTAAGAAATTCCGAGGCTCAAATCGTCAAATATAGGTTTATTATTTCCATAAGCAAAATTTATATCTAAAATAAAAATAAAAATTTATGGAGTAACATGTAAACGGTTATGTAACTTTAAAAAAACACTTGCAATTCAACTTTTTTTCTCTCTTTTTTTTTGGGTGCGTGAAGTTGGCAGTACAATGAAAAGCTCAAATTCTAAAAACTATACCATGATTTTGAGCTTTTTTTGAGCTTTTTTTGAGCTTTCAGAAAAACCAATATTCAGAATTTGAGCTTTCAAAACAAAAAAGTTATTTACATTATCAACTTTGCCTGCCAAGTTCACGCGCCGTACAATGAAAAGCTCAAATTTTAAAATTGACGCCATTCTATGCCCCTAAATTTGAGCTTTCAAAAAATCATGTTCCCAAATTTGTAGCTGCATAACAAAAAAAGTTGTGCTTTATAATACCAAAAGTTATATGTCCGACACGAAAATTGAGCACTGCCAGCTTCACACCTAGTATTTTTCAAACTAGTAACTGGAAACGGATTTTATTTTGTTCCACAGAATTTGAGCTTTCAGAAAAACGACTCTCAGAATTTGAGCTTTCTCCTGTGAAATTTGAAAAAAATATGAAAATACTGTAAATATGCAGCACTGCCAAGTTCACGATCGTTACTTTTCAACTTAGGGATTTAAAACATACCTCAAATTCTTCTGCGAAATTTGAGCTTTCAGAAGATATAACGTTCAAAATTTGAGCTTTTCCCGTTTAATGAAAAAAAAAAAAAACGAATTATTGAATTAGTATTTGACCGAGTACTGCCAAATTCACATACGACTCTTTCGGACCTCAAAATTTAAAATTGATTCCGCCTTATTCTCTAGAATTTGAGCTTTCTGAAGATGTAACGCTCAAAATTTGAGCTTTTCTGGTCTAATTAAAAAAAAAAAAATTATTGAATTGCGATTTTATTGAGTACTGCCAAATTCACATACGATTCTTTTGGAGCTTGAAATTTGAAATTGATTCTACCTTATTCTCTGGAATTTGAGCTTTACGAAAATATAACGCTCAAAATTTGAGCTTTTCTTGTCTAATTAAAAAAAAAAAAAAAAAAAAAAATTATTGAATTGCGATTTTATTGAGTACTGCCAAATTCACATACGATTCTTTTGGAGCTTGAAATTTAAAATTGATTCTGCCTTATTCTCTGGAATTTGAGCTTTCGGAAAATATGACGTTCAAAATTTGAGCTTGAAAAGAAAAAAAGTTATTCCCATTATCAACTTGGCACTGCTGACTTCACGGGAAATTTTTTTAGCACTCGAAAGGCGTAAACGATCCTATTTTATTCTCTCAAATTTGAGCATTAAAAAGACATAACGTTCAAAATTTGAGCTATTCCCGTTAAAAAAAAAAAAAAAAAAAAAAAAAAAGATTGATTTACCATTTTGCCGAGTACTGCCAAATTCACATACGACTCTTTTGGAGTTCGAAATTTAAAATTGATTTTACCTTATTCTTTGGAATTTGAGCTTTCTGAAGATATAACGCTCAAAATTTGAGCTTTTCTCGTATAATTAAAAAAAAAAAAAAATCAAGATAAATATGCATAGACAGATGTTTTAGGCTCGAATGCACATCGGATAATAGGATTAAAAGAAGTTTCGGGGAATTGGAGAAAGGAATACCAGGTTAAAAATTTTGTCAAAAGTAAAAAAATGACCATGAAAAGAGTTAAGAATAATTCCGGATGACAATTTAAGAAAAGAGGAAATAAATTTTAAAAAATTAGGGCTAAAACGTATGGCGTATGTATATTTTTATACCTGCACCATTCCAAGAAAAAAGCAACAATTGAGATTTCTGAGAATTATTATTAGTATTATTAACTTAACAGCAAAAAAATAACAATTAAAATATAAAGTCAAAAACCTTTTTCTTGAAAAATATTTAATACTTAAAAAAAAACTGCCTTTAGAATCAATTGTATTGTTTTTTTTTATTAATATTTAGTTTATAGTAATAATCCTTGGCTTTTAGAGGGCTCAAAAAGTGCCCGAAACGAAAATCGTTATTCAATAATTCTTTTTTTTTTTTTTTAATTATACGAGAAAAGCTCAGCGTTATATCTTCAGAAAGCTCAAATTCCAAAGAATAAGGTAAAATCAATTTTAAATTTCGAGCTCCGAAAGAGTCGTATGTGAATTTGGCAGTACTCGGCAAAATGTCATCATTGATCATGAGTGTGATCATGAGATCATTTAAATTAGCAACAATGTCATTTTTAGGAGCAAGAATTGCTCTTTCTTTTAACCACGAAATGTCTTTAGAATTAAGGGATTGTATATCTGGATAAACACTCGAAATCAGCTTTTTTGCAATCAGCTTCCCCCCCCCCCCTTTGTAATCATTAGCAAGATTTCTTTGACCCCCGTATTATACACGCTGGAACAATTTTTATGGCGGTGTTTCCTATATTTACCTTAATAAAATCACACCACAAAAATTGTTCCATGCACCGTGTATTACGTAAGATTTTCGTGAACCAACCCCCCCCCCCCCCCCCCCCCTCTCTTTGACGCCAATTTTATATTGGAGTAATATTTTTCTTAAATCTAGATATGTAGTTCATACTCATATCCCTAGCAATTGGCACAAAATGTCGTCAAAAAATAAATTTTTATTTCTTAAAATTTTTTGGAAAAAACTTTCCACTTTTTCTACTTTAGGCATTCGAAAAAAAGTTAAAACCACTTAATTTTTTTGAAATTAAAAAAAATTCTGAGCAATAAGTTGTAATGGGTATTCTTACGTAAGATTTTCCAAACTCCCCCCTCCCCCAAGTAAGAAATGGTAAGAATTTCAAGTACCCCCTCCCCCCCTTTCGGTTCTTACGTAATACTTGAACGCTCCCTTAGCAACGATTATATTTTTAGGAGCAAGGACTTCTTTTTCTCTTAGCCACGAAATGTCTTTAGAATTTAATGATTGTAAATTATTTTCCAACAAAGCCGTATAAATTGCGTTTAAGCGCAAGGGGGTGTAATTCTCTCAGTTGGAGGACTTTTCGGCATATTAGATCATAAAGAGGGAACCGGGAATGTTCAGTAAAAGAATACACCAGAGGTACCCGAAGAGTGGACTTGAACCACCGACCTTCCGTTAATGATTGTGTTTCTGGATAAACAGTAGAAATGAGTTCTACGTTTTTGATCAATATACCGAGACATTGTGCTTTCCCGAATTATATACCGAATTCTTTGAGAGTTTTGCCTCCTAATGATCAAAGTAAATCTTCAATTATTATCAGAGTTTCGTTATAAATGTCATCCGTGGTCTGCATATCGAAATTGCAACTTTTGTTTCTAGCTTTGTTTAAAATATTTTTAGAAAAATGGGATTTGTATTTTTCCCAAAGTGTTAAGGGTTCTGAAATATTACCGAATAACAGCATGATAGCAAGCAAATTTTTCAACTTAAATGCTGAAGCAGTTAAAGCTGTGTCTTTTAATGCAAAGTGTAAATGATTGTAGTCCTCGAGAAATCCTAGTGCTTTGCAAGTGGTCTGAAACGTTGGTTGAATAACTGAGTTAACCGATTTTAAATATTCGAAAGAAGTCGGTCCTGGGACATAGTGTAGCAATATACTAAGGTAAAAACATTCGGCATTGTTGGGGTGGACTGTGTAAACTGTACCTAAAACGTGGGTTTTTTAGTTCCAGGATAACCAATAACGTCTTTTCCCCGTTTTTATTTTTTAAAATTATTGTTCTACCGTGTGTAATATGCTGGTAAATCCTGATAACTCCAAGTTTTTGCAAAACTGTTCATTTACAAAGTACATCACCCTCGCGAATCATGCCGTTATTGACGAAGCCATTTGCCGATGGACGAAGCCATTTTGCGGGGGGGGGGGGGGGGGGGGAAGGACTGTGTGGTTTTTTTTGGAAGGGGTACTGGAGGTGGTTGGGAACTTTCCCAGTATCCTATCTCCCTGCAAGGTTTCAAATTTTTCAAATTTTTTCCATCAGCATAATTAGATAAATGCCTCAGGGGGCCCCTTTTTGGATTGATTCAGCGGAAATAATTTCGTTAGATTCTACCCCCAATACCCTATGTCGAGGAATAGGCGTTGGTTACATTACACGAAAATTTTTGTTCGCAGAGTTTCAAAAATTTTTTCTCGATGAAAGTGTTTACACTTTTCAAACAAAGTTTCGATGATGTTTGATGATGTTTGACGTTATTTTTGGGGTTGTATTATATTTTTTAAATAATGGGAAAATACATATATCATCGGCCGAGTACCCATATTAATATAATACCACCCCAAAAATAACGTCAAACATCATCAAACATTTCGAACATCATCGAAACTTTTCGAACATGTTGAAAAAGTGCAAACACTTTCATCGAGAAAAAATTTTTGAAACTCTTCAAACAAAAATTTTCGTGTAATGTAACCAACGCCATACAGTTTAGATAAACGGGAGCCCTACGGGAGAAGTAGATAAGTCGGTTTGGAAGGGGGGGGGGGGGGGGGGAGGGCTGCGTGGTTTTTTGGAAGGGGAACTGGAGGAGGTTGGGCCCCTTTTTTGGAACTCCCTCAGTATCCTATCTCCCTGCAATGTTTCAAATTTTTTGAAAATTTTACCGTCCGTATAATTTAAAAAAATGACACAGGGGCTCCTTTTTGGATTGCCCCCCCCCCCCCCCCGGAAATAATTTCGTTGGACTCTACCCCCAATCCCCTACCTCCATGCAAAGTTTCAGATTTTTAGGACCATTCCCCTAATATAAAATGAAATGAAATGAAATGACATGAAATTTAATAAAAAATTTAACACCCTAATGACCATTTCATTTGCCGGTTTTGAAAGGGGAGGGGAGGGAAGGGGATTGAGCGGGCTGGCCCCCTTTTTTTGTAACTCCCCCAGCAACGTTTCAAATACGAAAAATGCCGTAGGGAGGCTCTTTTTGGGGTGGGGGCTGGCCCTGTAATTACAAATTAACATTCTTGGGGGCCCCATTTTGGGGGGCTGACCCCCGAAAATAATTTTGTTGAACTTTACTCCCAATAGCCTGCCTCCCTGCAACGTTTTTAAAATTGTTTCCTTCCGCATAATTACAAAAATTTTGAAGGGGGCCACATTTTGGGGCGCTGACCCCTCGGAAAGAATTTTGTTGGGGTCTACCCCCAATACCCTACCTCCATGCCAAGTTTCAGATTTTTAGGACGATCCCCCGATCTTTGGTGCAGTTCAGTGAGTGAGGACTTACGCATTTATAGCTATAGATTTATTTATTTATTTATTTATTTGCTTTTTTACAAAGAGGCTGATAGACAACCGGGGGGTAGTTTCACCGGATCAAAAAATCGTCGCAAAGAACTCATCGGTATAACGCCACTGACCGTGACTTTTAACTTAGGCTTGGGCCCCATTTTCTGGAACTGCAACGTTTCAATCAGTTTTTTTTTGGGGGGAGGGGGGGCTGGCCCCCTAAAATAATTTTGTTGGAGTCTACCTCCTTGCAACGCTTTTAAAATTGTTTTTTCCGTATAATTACAAAAATTTTGCAGGGGGCCCCACTTTGGGGGGCTGGCCCCCCGGAAATATTTTTGTTGGACTCTACCCCCAATACCCTACCTCCATGCCAAGTTTCAGATTTTTAGGACCATCCCCCGATTTTTGGTGCAATTCAGTGAGTGAGGACTTACTCCTTTATAGATATAGATTGGATTTTAAAAAAATTTTTTTTACATATTTTGTAATCGGTAAAATGTTGACATGGCTGGTTACGCAAACGAACTAGAATCTTAAAGGTAGACTTCAGTGAGTCTTAGAAGGATTCCCGAGAAAATATCCAAATTTTAGGTATCTGACGGGTGACGGTCTCCTTTGGTGTATCCTGGAAATTCCAGTGCAAGTTTCAACTTGTCGGGATTTGTACGTACATGCAGCCGGAAAATAATTTTTAAAAATATTTTCGGTCGAAAAAGCTTTGGTTTTGTTTTTCGAGTTCTTACTTGAAACATGTTAAAACTTAATGAGAGGAACATGAAACTTGTTAAGCTGAGAGAGAACTGAATGAGAATGGAACTGAAACATGTTCAGGCACGGACTGGGGCGCCGAGCTACGGGAGATTCCCGGTGCGCCTTAAAATGCAAAAAGGCGCCTATACTTCAAAAAGTTAAAAAATGTCCAACACATTACTTTTACAAAAAAAAAGAAAAAGGACCAGAAAAGTAAACTGTTTTCTACCGACTTCAAAATATTTTCAAGAATTTCATATTTGTTGGATGCCATTAACCCCTGGTACTGAGAAGCAGAAGAAAGCAGGTAACAGTTCCCCGAATTCAGGCTTGCTCTTTTTTTTTTTTCTTATTGTAAAGAAGGGAATTACTTTATAGCCTCGGTCTCTCTGCCTTTACATTCATTTGATTGATTTTGAATCTCCGGATTTTGTCCTTTTCGGAATATTAACCTATGGCAATTTTGAGGTCAGTACTCTCTCTAGGGTTTTGGGTTTTCCCAATCATTCATTCCATGAAAGTACTGCGAATTTTCCGAAAATACCCGAAAATAAAAAAAAAAATCAGTTTTAAACAAACGGATTTTTATGTCGCCATTTTTCATTTTAAAAAATTTTGGTTACATCTCCTCCGAACAAGTATTTGCCAGATATACGCAAATAAATTCGATATTGAATACGGTTTTGTAACGGGCACATCTGAAGTTGAAGGTACATCATATGTGCTGATTTTGGTATAAAATATCACTAGGAAAGAAAGTGTTTTAATTCGTTCGGAGGAGAGGCGAGCTTGCAACACATGCAAAATGTAAGCAGTTTTAAACTCGAAACAACTGACACCAAAATGTTATTATTTCCTTTTAGCGATGTAACGAAATCAGCACAATTCGTTCAACTTCAGTGTGCCCGTTTACAAAACCATATTCAATATTCTTAAAAATAACATTTCGGAGGATACCTACAACAAAAATGGTGACATAAAAATCACATTTGGTGTCAGTGTTTCCGAGTTTAAAACTTGTTTGCTTACATTTGCATGTGTTGCAAACTGCCTCTCCTCCGAACGAATTAAAAGACTATTCTTTCCGTATAGTGATATTTATACCAAATCAGCAAATATGATGTAGTCCCTCAACTTCAGAGTCTACGATTAAGTCGAAAAATAATTGCCACAAGAAGCGCTCTAAAATTTTCAGCTGTCAAAATTCAGTCCGTGCCTGTTAAAACTTGCACAAAAAATATACAGATACTCTACGTCAAAGAAAATCGAATAATAAGACAAACAACCATTCCTTCCGGTACTCACTGATGCCTGGTTTTAAACTATCAGGCCTCTCTAGAATTTTGAATGCTGAATTTTATCTACCTGACCCAGAAGATATTTCTGTACCTAAACCAACGACTTTCTTTGCATTAACTGCTTTCATGTCCACGGAATTTCTATTTTTGATTTTGTGGACGTTTCGAAGATGGCTCTTGAGATCCTCTTGGGTATGGGTAAAAAACATGTGCAATCTTGTTCAGGACAAGAAAACCATTCTATGAAGATTAATGACTTTCGTCTCGATGACCCTTCACTTGACCAACCCGGAGATGTTGGCATTTTCATTAACGAAGAGCCTATGCATTTGAAAAATAATAAAAAAAAAAAATTATTTGAAAAAGTTAATGAAATCCGGCTCTTCCAAGGCTATGCATATTCCGTTTGTCGCAACAAAGAATATGCTTTTAAAATTTTTAGAATTATTTTGAATATTTCTTTCAATACCTGTTGTCTTATATTTCGGAGGGCGGCCTTTTAATGGGTTTCGAGCAATAAGCTTACGTTGAAATTCATTCTCACAAGATCCGCAGTTTGAATGAAAAGATGATTTTGGATGCTGTTTGCATGATCTCAGCACTGCATTCAAATATTGGCAGTCGCATGAATTGCAATTTAAAATCGGAATCAAGACGTTGATTGTCTCCTGAACCTGGTAAAGTGGGTTACCTGAGCGAGATGGTCCAGGAACTGCTGAAAAAAGAGTTAGGTGAGAATTAGATTTTGATCCCTCAATCTCAAAAACCAGCGAAAAGCTTGGAAAAGATTTCTTTTTTTTTGAAAGCTGAAATTTAGCTAAATCGAATGGGCCCTTGCGAAAAAGAGATGCATAAATATTATAAAAATCATTTATAAATACAAAAAATTGGACATGCATAAGAAATGCATAAAAATTATGTATAATTTTTTTCCTCATACTCCAATATAATTATGCATAAAATGGGAAGAAAAGTTGAATATGCATATTATATGCAAATTTTCCTGCTTTATGAATTTAAAAAATATTATATGCATATGCATAAATTATATACATCCAGATTTTCATGCTTAAAAAAGTTATGCATGTCCAAATGTTTGTACAAACGATACAAAAATAATACATTTTTTTATTATAAAGTTTATTTGATTTTACAAAAATTTATACACTTTCTGCATCACTTTTTCGTACACGGATTTTGAGCTTCTGTGGCATGCCCTTAATGTCAGCCACGCTTGTAAGGTAAGGGTAGGGAAGGGTAGGGAAGTGTGACCGAGTTCTAAAAAAAATTGATTTTAACTCTTATTAGTTCTTAAAAGGAATGCATTAGCCTCAAATTTTAAAAACGACGCGATTCATAGTTCAATTATATTTCTCTGACTGCCGCCGGATAATATTTCAACCTCCATTTTTTTCAAAAGTGTGACCTTTCTTATGTAAATTAAAATTGTGTGACCGTTCTTATGTTCAAATGTAAACCAAAAACAAGATTTCTTTTTTGTCAAAAAAATTAGAGAAGTAGTCTGCTGGTCACACTTTCCGAAAATATCATTTTTGCCAAAAAAAAAGTGTGACCTATTAAGGGTTATCAAGTAAGAAGTCGAGTTAAAAATTCTCGATGGCATAATATAATGCAAGGTATTGACAATTCAATGAACCATATTTCATAAAATAAACCGATGTTTACATAAAATTACATCAAATTGAAAATGAGGCGTTCTAATTTTCTGAAGAATATCGAATATTAGCCTTTGTAAAATTTATTTTTTATTCAAAAAAGGACCACAACAATACATTTCTTTGATTATAATAAGTTCTGAAAACATGAAAAAATCGTAGCTTTTTTTAAGTATAAGTCTCAGGATTTTTATAAGTTTTTAATAGAACGGTCATTCTTTTCAAACGGTCACACTTCCCTATTTTTACCTTAACTCTTTTGTTTAACCCACTATAATCGTAAAAAAATTAAACCCGACGGAAAATATTTTTAAAATCTGGAGAGAAAACTTGCCAGGATTACTCGCAGAACTACTTCTGGAAGTTGATGGTTGATCACGATTATCTGATGCCGGTCGATCTGTTGCAGGTTTTCGATTTGAATACTTTGCTTTCGATTTTTGTTCATCTGGACTCTTATTCGGGCTTGTTTCATACAATACAAAAATATCTAAAGTAGTTATTTTCCGACGTATTACATTATTGTGACAAAGTGTGATATGTCTGTTAAGGTCAACAAGACTTTCAAATGTCCGTACGGATTCACCCAAGCCGCATTGTGTTACAAGACATATAAATCGCTCTTTGCATGAGCCCCCTTTTTTATTCCATTTTTGGATAAGTGTCCACAGCGGCGAAACATCTATTTTTTAAAAAAAGGCGATTAGAATCAAGCTGAATATTCTTTATATTCAAAATTATCACTTACTGAATGACGAAGGATGTAATCCTTTTACATCATGTATTATTACGACACGAAAAAATGGATCTAAACTGGTCCGCTCTTTATGATTTCGAAATACGTGTTTTTTAACGTCGTCTAGCTTCATAAATTCTTCTGGAATTTTTCTTACGTCGCTATGTATCGCTTCTAAGCAACCTCCTAAAGCACACAGATATCCCGGTTTTGAGGGTCCATCCGTCGGAGGATATTCCATTAGATACCTATTGTATTTAATTGCCGTTAATATTCCTGCAAGGTTGGTTAGTGATATCATATCTGCGGAAAAAAAAAGCGGTAGCGAAAAATTTGAAAAAGGGTGTGAAAACTAAAAATTTTTTAATGAGCTTACCAGTCTTGTTTTCTTCAGAATCATTTTTGTAACGATCAGGCCCCTACAATTTTGTAAGGTCATTTTCCGGATCATTCATCACGGGGATGAATGACCTTTCCTTTAAGTTTCTTCTCTCTCTAACCGAGAGAGACCTGAGGTTGTTCACCTCCCTTCTCTTTCTCTCTCTAAACGAGAGAGACATAGGGTGAATAACCTCAGGTCATCGACCTCCCTTTTCCTCTCTCTCTAATTGAGAGAGACAAAAAGCTCTCTTTTCTCTCTCCGTTCCCACGGCCTCTCACTCCCACATGGGTATATAAACCCGGGATTTGGCCATGGGAATTCAGATTGCTTTTGGAACTGTTACGTGTTTGTAACAGTCTCCTGAAATCTCCTCCTGCCGGGAAGTGACCTACCTGACAACCGTGGGTGCGGATTAATCACCCTTGTTGTCATTATATGCTCTGTATACTTTGTAAGTTAGGCCTACTTACTATTTATATTATTGTCATAAATAAAACTCTGTCAATCAAGCTGCCTCTTTCTATCTTTTCTTTTCTTTTGATCGAACCCGATAACAAACGGATAACCCCGTTCATTACATTGGTGGCAGCAGGTGGTTCAGCCTCGTTTTGGCCAACCAAAACCACTGCTGTTAGAAAATAAAAAAAAAAAAAAAAGCAGAGAAGAAAAGCAATTAAGCCGAGAGACAGGCAGTTTGACGTTCATTGCCCCTACGTTTGGATTACAATGTTGTAACCCGACTCCCATGTGTTGACTTACCTGCAACAAAAAGAAAAATTATTTAATTTTTATATACTTATATTTTTTTTTAAAAAAAAAAAAAACAAACTACTACTACGGACAGATCAAGTCACTTTTTTTTCATGACTTATTTTATACGTTAGGTCCAGTATTGCTTAGCACTTGCTTCATTTTTCGCTACTCCCTTTGGACCTTCATTTTTTTTTTCTTATCGCATATTTTCCCAGCGTCGTTATGCCCGACCCCCCGACGATCGGCGGCCTCTTGACGGCCCTCGATCCTTTTACAGGAGGGGCGGGAGAAGACATTAAAGCCTTCTTTGACGCCGTCGAACGAGCCGCGGAAATTGGAAAATGGTCCGAGCCTCAAAAAGTCGCCATTTCCAAATTATTTATGAAAGGAGAAGCCGGCCACTGGTTGGAAGCCAACCCTGACATTAAGGCCGAAACTTCTTTCTCAGCCTTTAAGAAATCGGCCCTTGAACGGTTCGATCCCGTGGACGTTTTGAGCCATGCTTTAAGCAATCTCATGTCCACCCATCAAAGACCGACTGAAACGGTCTATGAATTTGCCACACGCTTAAAATTAGCTGGCAAAAAGGCTTTCCGTGCAGGCTCGACCGACGACGAAACTAAAATTAGGACTCAAGTCCTAAACGAAAATATGCAGGCTCAGTTCCTACGCGGTCTAAAACGGTCTATTCGCAGACAAGTTCTGTCACGAGCTCCCTCCGATCTTGCAAAGGCTATTAAAATAGCCCATGAGGAGGAGGAAAACTTAGGACTTGTCGAATTTGGACAAGTCCGTGGAATTAATGTACACAATCAGACTCGTTTAAGTAAACGAGAAGAGGCGCCCATACGACGTGACAATCACCGGAGAAAGCCAGCTGGCACCACTAAAGTAGTCAGTTACGCGCAGCGACAGCCTTCCGGACGTCCCAGGGGCCCCAATTGGGGCGGCCGAGGGGCTGGAGCTTCTCAGGAATGCTTCACTTGCGGAGCCAAGGACCATTTCGCTCGAAATTGTCCTCAGGCGAAATGCGGTCGATGTGGCAAAATTGGCCACATCACAGCCCGCTGCCTTGTGAAGCACCCAAACTTCCGGTCCGCAATGTAGATTCTCCGATACATTGCGGCGGGACGACAACAACAAAGGGGAACGCTGTAGTTCACCAACTACAGCCTCACGCATTCACTAAAGGATTGTCACTACCCGTTCTAATTAATTTTAAACCGTATCAATTCCTCCTTGATACAGGATCAGCAGTTTCCCTGCTGAAACAGTATGTTGTACAGGATAAAGATTCTCATTTGTTATTAGTAAAACCGGTTCGAAATGTCAAATTTATTAGTGCGTCAGGACTTAGCATCCAAGTCCTTGGGACCGCACAAATTAGAATTACGATTGCAAATATAGAATTTTGCCACGAATTTGCAATAGTAGATGCCCCTGAAATTATTCCAAATGCGGATGGAATATTAGGGCTAGATTTTCTCCAACTTAAGGGAAGCTCAGACCATAATCAAATTAACAGGAATCCACAATTCCTGTCGAAACCTGTTAAACAGGGAACAAAGGAACTGAGACCCAAGACTTTACGAAATTTTCTCCTCTCCGGCAGAAAATTCGGGAAACAAGCCATTCGATCAGTCATCGAATATAGGCTATTGTTATTATTATTATTCTCACTATTCTTGTTGTTTATTTATTTTATTCGTTATTAATTTGGGCCACCCGCAGGAATTTTTGATAAATTTTCTGCAGGACTTACGCGATTTCCTTAATAGAGCCACTTACTTACTACGGTGTACACGGCCTATGGATATTGACAAACTTTGTCACAAATATTGTCGTCACACGACAACTCTCGCTACGCCCTTGTGCCGTAAGAAGCGGTCCAAACGTCTATCGGCTCATGCGATGCATAAGCCATCTTTTGTCTTCATTTCACAAAAAAAAAAAAAAAAAAACCTCCCTTAAAACTTCTTTAGACAGCGCCACTCCTTAGGCCATTACAAAATTTCTGACAAAACAAATGACAAATTTCCAAACAAATTTTTTTTTTTCTCAAACTGACCGACAACTTGACACTCATACCCGACTTCAAGACAGACCCCACTTACACCCCTGACCCTTCAAAACTAGAATGAATTCTCTCTGAATAGAATGAATTCTCTTGCAGCACAATGCCTAGCTTAAATGCTCAGGGCCAACGCCCTCCGATTACACCGGAAAATTTACCGCCCATGTTGTGGCGGCCATCTTATCCGACGTTCGGTACCTACACCGCACGGATTTTATCTTTCCACGAATGGCATTTCGACGATGTCTCGAAACCATCCGTCACCTCGTTGGCAGCCGCTGGCTTCTTTTTCCTCGGGACTGAGGATCACACAAAGTGTTTCCATTGTGGTCACACCATCGGACGCTGGCGTCCGGACGATGACCCTTGGCGTGAACATGCCCTACTGGCACCATTCTGTGCCTACGTTCGGCTCATTAAAGGCGATGCCTTTATTACAGTCACTTCGCCTTCTATCGACGAAGTCGATCTCGCTATCGAGAATGGCGACTCACCCTCGTCCCCTCCAACGACCCCTCCCCTTTTATAGGCCAAACCCCGCTGTACCATACAGCATCCCGGGCCCAAGCATTATTTTCATCGCTTATCGTCAACATTCCAGGTTTCCTATAACATAGTTCATAATGTTAGACCGTTTTTTCCGGTCACTGGCACTACGTCATCACATATGCATAGTATTTTCTTTCTGATTGTTTGTCAACACATGAGTGACGTCATACTTAATCTTATCCTCAGCTGTACCGCGACCAAGGTCGCCCGATTACCATGGTCCCTTTTTTTTATTTTATTTTTTCCCTTTTCCAGACAAACACGCACAACTCTTATGCACATGGTCCTTATTTTGCCCTTCTGAAAATTTCCAATAAAACTTTAACACTTTTTTTTTTCTCTTTCCCATGATTAAAGGAAAACATTACCTGTTTTCTTAATCGCTTCAGCAGCTGTTTTACCCCATAACCAAAACATGTCACGCTAGTACACCAAATTCTTTTCCATTTAGAAAAATTTTGAAACATTTTTCTCCCCAAACCCCTATCTTCTTTGATCAATTAAACTTTTACTTCCCATATTTCTTACATTAGTTTCATTAATGGCGAATTTGTTTCCCTACCCCTGTTTTATTCACAACTTTTTCCTAAATTCCAAAATTTTTTTTTATTCTCCCCTCTCCATTTTTTCTCATTACTTATTTTCATAAACAATTTTTTCGTTCTCCTCTCTCTTTTCGTATCAATTTCATTATACCATGCAACTTTATGCACCGTCTCCACGCGGTTTTCAGTTCATTGATCCGCCACGTACACGTTTTTTTTTATGCTACCCTATACGCAATTTTGGACCAGGACCACTAATCGGACCACCTTTCTCGTGCCTTATTCTTAATTCTTTAGCTTAATACTTTTGTTATTTAACCCTAATTATTCTAGTCCTACTTTTAATTTTTTCATATTTTAGGATTTCTCGCACATTTTTTTTTCTCTTTTCTCAGCTGTGTCAAGTTTCTTCTCACGCTCGTTTAGGCTTCGAGCTTAATAATTTTATTAATTGTTCTTTCTTTTCCGTATCACTTGACACCGCTGATCATAAGATTAACACTAACTCTTCTTTTGGTCACTTCCCGGCATGGCATTCGTAGGCTTTCCAGATTCTCACGATACCTCGAGTGCTGACTCAGGTATCGCTCTTCCCCGTTTTGTCCACCTCTCCTTCCATTTTTTTTTTCTCTTCTTCCCTTTGTGCCTACAATGTCTCCTCTTTTCTTCCATATCCATACCTTCCCCTTCAATCAGTCTCCTGTACTTTCGCGACCGGTTCTAACGTTTTATTTTTTCCTTCCTCGCTCGAATTTTTCCTTGTCATTTTTTTTTTCTCTCTCCTTCCCTTCTTTCATCATGGCGCGTACGCGTTCCTACAAAGACAGGGCTTTCCCTAGCACGACACAACAGCACGATTTTTCAAACACATCACAAGTTCAGGATTTTCCGACCGCATCCGGCTCCTCTGAACCGGTACCAAGCACTTCAACTTCAACCGCAACTTCCTCGAATCCTCCGGCTGCACCACCCAAAGTCCAGCAGATCCTGTTCTCTACAACCGATTTTGCTGATTTCATTTCCTTTGTCCGCGTGGTCCCCAAGACCACCGATCCGGAAGGGAACGTGATGAATGTTTTCAAGTCAGCTACCTTATACATCCAGGCTCTCACCAATTACCATTATGAAAGTTATCAGCTCCAGAAACCTTATTCCGGTATAGCCTCGATCCCTCCACCCCCGGGAGCTCAACCGCCCCCGTACCACGTAGCAACAACTCCGATTAACTCAGCAAATCCAGCAGCATCCGATATGTTATCTTTCGCTCCGACCAATGCTTCCATAACAACTCCAGAAATCGTACCGCCTATGATCGACATTTCCGACTCTCCATCTTCAAGCATTGACCTTCCTCCAGAAGTGTACCAAGCACTTTTGAACGACATCGACGCTTTCCTCCAACCGCAATCACCGTCAGAACCTCCGCTTGCACCTGTGTCAGCTCCGTCGCCTAACGGACCTCCGCCACTTATCAATTTTGGCGCCTCCACCTCCGCTAATTTCCCAAGTTTCGCAAACATTCCTCCACCTCGAACCACCTACGCTTCATTCCAGGATTACCACCCCTACCCTCCGCCGCCAACTTCTCCGATCTCCTTACCCGACTCCGATGACGAGCCCCTCGATTTGACCCGCCGCCGCCGATGGTAGGCCCGGTCGGTTTTCAAAATTTCACAATTTTCCAAATTTTCAAAATAGTAGTTATAGTGATTAGTTAAAAAATTTTAAAATAGAAAAAAAAAATTTTTTTAGTTATAAGTTACTCACATAAGGATACCTGGTCGGATAATTTTCGAAATTTTTCAAGGTACTCATTTTTTTTTTTTTTTTTTTTTTTTTCGCCAACTTGAATTTACTTTTATATCTATTCTCCATGCCAGGGGTGTGATCGTTCTTCCCTCTTGGTGTCAGACTACGGTGTCTGACAAAATTTACGTGGGAGGAATGTAACGATCAGGCCCCTACAATTTTGTAAGGTCATTTTCCGGATCATTCATCACGGGGATGAATGACCTTTCCTTTAAGTTTCTTCTCTCTCTAACCGAGAGAGACCTGAGGTTGTTCACCTCCCTTCTCTTTCTCTCTCTAAACGAGAGAGACATAGGGTGAATAACCTCAGGTCATCGACCTCCCTTTTCCTCTCTCTCTAATTGAGAGAGACAAAAAGCTCTCTTTTCTCTCTCCGTTCCCACGGCCTCTCACTCCCACATGGGTATATAAACCCGGGATTTGGCCATGGGAATTCAGATTGCTTTTGGAACTGTTACGTGTTTGTAACAGTCTCCTGAAATCTCCTCCTGCCGGGAAGTGACCTACCTGACAACCGTGGGTGCGGATTAATCACCCTTGTTGTCATTATATGCTCTGTATACTTTGTAAGTTAGGCCTACTTACTATTTATATTATTGTCATAAATAAAACTCTGTCAATCAAGCTGCCTCTTTCTATCTTTTCTTTTCTTTTGATCGAACCCGATAACAAACGGATAACCCCGTTCGTTACATTTTGACGGCTTGAACTTTCAGGTCCAACTGATTGAGGTCTATGAATATTGGAAGGGTCTGCTTCGGCATCATCCGCTACCGTAGGTCTTTCACGAGCCGGCCCTAAAACGAAAGCGGTAATTATTTGGATGAAGTATTGAAAGTAAAAAAAAAAAAAAAAAAAAAAAAAATTAACGTGTGGTATAATGCTAGTTACCCGTACGAAAAAGAGATGCATAAAATATATAAACATATGGTATAAATTATTTAAAAAATTGAACATGCATAAAAAATGCATAAATTATGTATAAATAAATGAATTCTGTACAAATAAGTATGCATAAAATGGAAGAAAAAGTTAATTAAGCAGATTTGCAAAATTTTCCTGATTTAAAAAAATTATATGCATAAATCATGCAAAATTATGCATGTCCAGGTTTTCATGCTTTCACCTTTTCCGTATTTTTTCTTTAAAGCGTTAGAGGCATAGATTCTGTTCGGTCTTTTTCAGCCATATTTTGATACACTATGATCCATACAGAGGCAGTTAGTAAAGCTAAAAAAAATATTTGTCCGCCTATGTTTAGCTTATGGAGAAAAAAAATATTTTAAATGAAATCTTAGAAAAATTGCTAAACACTATTAGGTGAAGTATAAAATTCAGTAAAATCAAAATAACAAGTCTCAGAATTTATATTTATATCAAAATTTATAGCTAATGAAATTTTTTTGTCATATTTCGTCTCTGAAAGTTTGATTTTATCTTAGCTCCATAAGCTAAGTATGGGAGGAAGATATTCGTCTTATGATAAACATGTCTGCTCACAATTTTTAATTTTGGCCATGTCAAAATAGTTTGTCATTTATTTATGTACAATTTCAGTGCCATTAATTAATATTCTAATTAAGTAATAATATTCCCATAAGCTAAACATGGGATTTACATTTCTGGCAAAAATTTATTATTTGATTTTTCCGGCCATTTATGTACAAGTCCAATTCTAATTATTGTCCATTAATTTTACCGAAAACTTATTATATATCCATATGGATATATCCGCCCGCAAGGGGTTAAAGAAATACGCATAAACTTTTAAAAAAATAGTGCTTGTCCAAATTATTGTATAAACGATACAAAAATAATTTTCATATAATTTTTTTTGCATTTACTTTGCAAAACTTTTATACACTTTTTGCATCATATTTCGTACCAGGTAAAATGCATCGTAAAATTGAACCCATACCTCTTGCATGTCCGCCTCCATTGTTTCGCTTTTGCCCCCTCTTATTTCGATCCATTATTTTTGCGCTCAAGTCAAACTTAATTTTTTTCACACTTTCGTTAAACAAAATAATAAAAAACCCTCGAAAAAACCACAACGAAAATAAATCACAAATAAATAAATAATAACATTTAGTTTAAAAAAAAACGTATAACAATTTTTTGAAAAAATAAAACACAGCCAGAAGAATTACCGTCGGAAATCATGTTTGGAAATGGAATGATGTAAAAGTGACACGATAATCAAGCAAAATAATAAAAATATAAACCTGTCAATTCTTGCCCATTGATTCGACATTAGAGGTAAATAAAAATTCGTGGCAAGTTGCTTCAATCTCTGGCAGACTACTATTTTTTATTTAATTAAGCAGCCTGGCCGGATGGTGGATATTTTAACGAAAATTTGAATTTAAAATTGGTTTTGATCGGACCATTTAAAGCTATCGCAAAATTCATCCTCTCTCAAGAGAGAGCGGTGGGCCCACCCATAGGGAAGTATGCATCTTTAAGGAGGGTCCTAAATGTTTACATGGGAAGTGCGGGTCGAAAATCAAAGATTTTGTAATTTCAAAATGCCTGATAGCGCAATCGCTGTGGCTTATCATTTGTAAAAATTTTTTCCTTTTCGAAATTTTTTTAAACGACGTTTTGGTAGACCAAAGTTTTGGAAAACTTCATAAGGGATGAAAATTCGACTTTTAGATTTTCGTGAAAAAAAAGTGTCGTTTCCTATCGGATTTTTAACGTAGATTTCAAAACTTAAATCGGTTTGCGTCTAGCTTTTTCTGTTCTCGAGATACAGGCCAAGTCTGCCATAAAAAAGTCAAAACTCTAAAATTAAATATTTTTTATCATTTTTTTTTTTATTTTTATTTTTATTTTTATTTTTTTTTTTTTTACTTAAATCTGTGTAAATTTTAAAAGTCAGTACAGAAACTTATCCTAAAACATAGTTTTTATTCAAGAATTAAAAACTGGTAAACGTGATCTTGGTGACCCGTTAGCCGTTAGTCCTCTTCCGATTGCTTTTCATATTTGTCAGGGGGCTTCTGTTGCTTCTCTTGTGTATTTGGATGTTCCTGCATCCTTCCATCGTTTGAGGAAGCTGAAATAAAAATATAAAACGTTTTAATATTTAGTCACATTTGTATTTTTTTTTTTTTTTTTTTTTTTTTTTTTTTTTTTTTTTTAACTATTTTCCCTGTTAAGTATCCCTTAGCAGGGAGATTATATTTAAACCTTGATACAATTGAATAATATAAATTGGCCTCTGCAGGACCATTAGGTGTGCGCAGAGCCTACTCATGATCACAGCAATTTTTAATCATTAGCTAGTTTAATTTAGCTTTTTATTTATTAAAAACAAAAGTTATTAGTAGTTATTTTAGAGTAGTTTTTATACAGCAGTTTTTTTTTTTTTTTTTTTTTTTTTTTTTTTAAACAAAAGCCGAAACATAACGAAAAAACGGAGTCAGAGACATTTATAAGTTTTTATCAGTTTTAGTCAGGGTCAGCCCAAGCTGCAAGCCTTTTTTTAAATAATTCTTTTACAAATTGTAAAACATTATTTAAAGACCTATTCTCCTCTCTTATCCCTTTTACTAATTTGCAAAAGGCATCAGAGGTAGTTAGCAAATCATTGGTGAGTTTAAGACGTTGATAGCAGAGCGTATTGCAGGAGTGTTGCAATCGAAAGAAGGGAATAACAAACAAGCCCCTTTCGGACTGCCGGGAAGTTCGGGCATATACTATTTCCTCCCCTTGTATAAAATATTTAAGGGTAAAAAGTATCACATTTCGGACATACAGCAGACATACTGGAAGTATTTCAGCCTGCAGGTAGTACGGCCTAGCCGAAATATCTCGTCTTTGCCTAAACATAATACGCAGGGCAAAATTTTGTAATACCTCTAATCGATGTATGTACTTAGCATATGTAGCCCCCCAATGAACCAAACCAAACTGGAGTCGGGATTGGTATATTGCAAAGTATATTCTCCGCAGCGATTTAATTGGCATAACTGATTTTAGATGATAAAGAAGGGGATGAAGTTTCCTTAGCCTTGCTGTTAGGGCATCAATGTGCTGAGCCCAGTTTAGCTGATCATCGAAAAGTAAACCCAGATATCGATGATATGTTACTTTTTGAATTTGACAGAAAACACAATCTTGTTGGAGACCATGTGGTTGCAAGGTGTCTAGCTCATGAGATGCCAGTTCTCCCTTGTAGGAATATAAAAGGAATTTAGTCTTATTAATATGTATCAACATACCATGACTTTTTAGCCACGAGAGAATCTCTTTAAAATCACTATGCAAAAATGCAGATAACATCACTAAACTCGAAGCAGTGCATCCCAAACTAATATCATCCGCAAATCCAGTCAGCTTGCTCTTCAAAGGAAGATTACACAAATCGTTTATAAAAATTAAAAAAAGCAAAGGGCCTAAAACGCTCCCCTGCAAGACCCCAGAAACAATCTTTCCAGGTTGACTATGATGTCCACCCAAGGTTGTAATTTGAGTTCTATTTGATAGGTAGGAAGTAAACCAAAGAAGCAAATTTTGTTGAACACCTAGGCATTTGAGCTTATGCAATAAAATTCTATGATTAACCAGATCAAAGGCCTTGGTTAAATCCAAATAGACTCCAACAGTGAAATGACTCTCTTCAAGACCCGCTACTATGGTCTCCAGATGCTCATAAACGGCAATATCAATACCTTTTTTTGCTCTAAACCCATATTGATTTTTAGAAAGAAAATTTATGTTTTCCATATACGCTAATAACCTATTTTTTATGCACATTTCTAGTACTTTAGATAAAGAGGACAAAATACTAATAGGCCTGTAATTTTCTAACAGTTCCGGGTCCCCACCTTTAAAAATAGGAAGCACTAAGGATGTCTTTAGCGAGGTTGGAAAGATTCCCCTTTTAAAAGATAAGTTTACTGATTTTGTTAATGCAGGCAAAAGGATATCCTTATACTCTTTTAAAAATGTATTGCTTATGCTTATGCCATCCAACCCAATCCCTTTTTTATTCTGAAGCATTCCTATTGCTTGTTCAACATCAGACATAGCGAAAACTCCACAGTACAAACTGGAGTCTGCCTCAGGAGTTGCCGGAAGTTGTTTTGGAGGGCCTTGAGGCACGGTCCTCTGATATACCTCACAAAAAAACTTGTTAAAATTGTTTAAGACAAGTTCTGGGTCTTCATCTAGGTTGACTTTAACATGATTAATCTTGAATGAGGTTTGAAGAGTTTTAACCTGAGGGGTATTAAGAAAATCATTAGTCAGTTGCCAAAATTCCTTGTTATTCCTAGCATTTATAAATCTCTGTTCGTAAAAGGAAGCTCTTGCTTTCTGAACTTTAGAATTTGCCTCCAAACGTGCTGCAAGATAGTTTTTTTCAATATTTTTATCAAAAGGATGCTTTTGTGTCTGTTTATATAAATCATTTTTCTTGTTACAAAGGCCTATTAGCAGGGATGGCAAACCGAACCGAACCGAACTGTAAAAACCGAACCGGAACCGGGTTTTTTTAAAAAATTAACCGAACCGGAACCGAACCGGTCGAGAAGTTGTAAATGGAAAACCGAACCGAACCGAACCGTTTTGCCGAATAAACCGAAACGAAACCGAACCGAACCGAACCGTTTTGGCAAAATAAACCGAACCGGAACCGAACCGAACCGTTTTAAAAAAATTAACCGAACCGAACCGAACCGTTTTGGCAAAATAAACCGAACCGAAACCGAACCGAACCGTTTTAAAAAAAATAAACCGAACTGAACCGAACCGTTTTGGCAAAGTAAACCGAACCGAAACCGAACCGAACCGTTTTAAAAAAATTAACAAAACCGGACCGAACCGAACCATTTTGACAAAATATACCGAACCGTTACGGGGAAAAAACAACCGAAACCTTATTTGAAACCAGGGCTGCAAACCGCGAGGAATTTTTGGGTTTGGTTCGGGTTCGGTTCCGATATTAATACAAAATGCGGTTCAAGTTCCGGTTCGGGTTTCAGTTGCAAATTTATAATTTTCGGTTCGGCTGGGTTCAGCTCCATTCGTTATGAAAATTTTGGTTCAAATTCCGGTTCGGGTTTCAGTAGCAACCTTATAATTTTCGGTTCGACTGGGTTCAGCTCCATTCCTAGTGAAAAATACGGTTCAAGTTCCGGTTCAGGTTCCGGGAAAAAGGTCGGAAAAACCCAAACTTTGGTTCAAGGTTCGGTTCGGCTTGCAAATTTATAATTTTCTTTTCAGGGCTTCCTGCCCTGATGTGGAGCTCCTCGAGAACCCTGATAGGCGGAAGGGGTCTAGTTCAGAATCCCGAATAAGGTCTCTATTCTAAGCCTTTTTTATGTACTCAATTGATATTTTACTCAACTATTTGCACTATCTATTCACACAATAGTAAAGACAGTGTTGCCTATTGCAAATCTCCTGATATTACATTTAAATTTATATTTTAACAGAAAGTCCAATTTGGATCAAATTTTTTTTCCGGTTCAGGGTTCAAGGTTTGTTTCGGGTAAACTTTTTTCCCGGTTCGTGGTTCAAGGCTCCGGTTCGGTTAAAATTTTTTTCCGGTTTAGGGTTCAAGGTTTGGTTCGGGTAAAACTTTTTCTCGGTTCGTGGTTTAAGGTTCCGATTCGGTTAAAATTTTTTTCCGGTTCAAGTTCCGGTTCAGGTTCCGGGAAAAAGGTCCGAAAAACCCGAATTTCGGTTCAGGGTTCGGTTCGGTTTGCAGCCCTGTTTGAAACTCAGGCTAAGTCCCGCACCTTTTTTTTCATTAAAGCATTGTTTTTTTAGGAATGTCAGTAGGATGTTAATAAAATTAAGATACTCGGTATTCATTGAATAATACTCCTAACATAATACACGGTGGAACAGTTTTTGATGTGTGATTTTATTAAGGTAAACATAGGAAACACCGCCATAAAAATTGTTCCGCCGTGTATTTGAAATTCAAATTATTAATAAAATTTTTATTTGAAAAGTTTCGGGAAAAAGTGATCTCCAAAAAAACAATTCCTTGTAAAAAGGTTCAGCCAAGTTAATGTTGCAAAAAACCGAAATGCTTCTGCCCTTAAAAGTTCTGATATCAAAAAGGGCAGCCAAGTTTTTTAACAACAGCTTTCATTTAAAATTCCGTTTTTCTACAAAATACATTAAAACTTGGCCGCTTTTTTTTTTTTTTTTAATAATAATCGTCATAACTGAATCGTTTAAAATTCGCGTGAATTCTTTAAAAAAGAAACAGGGCTGTTGTGGGTCTCCAGGCGGTGGTTAATTTCAAACTTGTTATTTTACTTGCTTAAACTTTGATTTTTTTTTTAACATTTTGGAAGTTCGAATTGAGAGCCTAATAATGAAAAATGTGATGTGTGCACATTACCCAGAGAAATCAATTGTAAATATACCTTTTGTAAGTCGAAATATAAATTACAGTATTTATTATTCCTTTTACGATATTAAAAAGTTGAATTTACTATTACTTTTCAGCCTAGTGTAATATCGACTTCTGCTATTGCAAATTTAAATTTATTATTGTTATTTACCACATTATTGTGACTAGTACAGGTACGATCAGTACTATGGCTGACATTTTTTTCTCAGAAATTTTTAATTTTATTACTTAGAGTAAATTGGAAATAGTAAATGGAAATATAACAAGTTTTTTAATTTTGTTAAATAATACGCGTCGTAATGATATTTTTGTAAGGGCAAAGGGGGGTGGGCAAAAAAGCGGCCAAGTTTTAATGTATTTTGTAGAAAAACGGAATTTTAAATGAAAGCTGTTGTTAAAAAACTTGGCTGCCCTTTTTGATATCAGAACTTTTAAGGGCAGAAGCATTTCGGTTTTTTGCAACATTAACTTGGCTGAACCTTTTTACAAGGAATTGTTTTTTTGGAGATATCACGAGTTTTTGCAAAATTTTAACCTCTTTTACAAACCATATTTCTACAAGTTGTTCCAAAATTATTTACCTTTTTAGTTAAAATTATTTGTTAGCAATAATCTATCACACCAAAATTTATTTCTGCCTGCAAAAAATGGATTTTGCAAAAAGAAGAACTATAGCAAAAAACATGAAACTTACAATACCGGCAGAGGCGGACTGGCCATAAGGGCGGAAGGGGGAACGCCCGATGGGCCGGTTTCAAATGGGGCCGGTTTAAAAGCTCTTGGTAATTTTTTTTTTTTTTTTTTTTTTTTTTTTTTTTTTTGAAACGAAAAAAAATTAATACTTAATAAAATCGAGCATACAGAAAATAAAAATCAGCTCTAAAAAATAATACTGTAAATCTTTAATTCAAGCAAAACTAAAAGGCCGGCAAAAGTAAAAAAAGTTCGGCCGGCCGCACTCTTTTTAAAGGCCTCGGCCTTTCTATCCCTTGCTCTCCAAAAGCTTAACATTAAAAGCAAGAGATAAATATAGAGGCAAGTCATGTAGTTGAATTAAATAGCATTCCTTCTAAAATTTTTGGAACATTTCCTTAAACTTCTTCAAGCAATAAATTGTCCAAACTGCTGATGTTTTAGTAAAAAATTTAAGTAATATTTGCGTAATTTGTTAAATTATTTTCGGGAAAATAATATTAAAAACCTCTAACTTCAAAAAAAAAAAAAAAAAAAAAAAAAAAAAAAATTCGTTACAAAGTTTTTGTTGAGCGGGGGGGGGGGTGGGGGTGAGGAGCATTATTAAGGCCGACATTTCTTAAACGCCCGGGCCGATTTCTAAGGCCAGTCCGCCCCTGAATACCGGGTCTGTTTAAAATTGAAATGGCTGAATTCAATTTGTCTTTTCTATCGTAATTTGGGTATACATTGAAACTATGTGGGTTATATTGAATGAAACTGCACTTTTTTTTTTAAACAAATATTTGTTTGTAGTGTCAGTCGTTTGACCATAGAAAGATATAGCGTTGTAAAGCCTTTAGATGATCATTGCAATTTTTAATTTATAAAAACTTTCAAAAAAAAATTGTTTTAAATTGTACTTCATGTTTATCAATTTTAAAATCAATGTTTCGGTTTGAGATGACTTTATTTGAATAAAAAAAAAAAATTCGACTCTATGCTACGTTTTTGGCCTTTTTATTGTTCTTTAGTTAGGTTACGGCATTCCTGCAGGTAATTTACAGTAAATTCAATGGGTTTTGCACTCCCAATCAATCATAAATGAAAAACAATAAAAGCGAAAGAGAAATAAAAAATCAATATTTCTCTCTAAAATCCACAAAAAAAAAGTGCCTTCAATATAATCCAAGCATTGGGGTTATACCGGACGAGATAAAAAAGGCTCAATAAAATACGCAAACGTACCTGTTTTTTCCGCTCATATTGGAATATATTCTCGGTCATTAAGTTAACCCCTATCATCTTTTTAAGTATTATTGAAACAAGTCAGAGAAAATTTGTTCGATATCAGAGAAAACGTTCGTTCAATGTATATCCAAATTACGGTATTAAATTCAGTACAATGCCTCAAAATGAAATAGTCTTAACTTTTTTTTTCAAAGTTTATTTATTTTATTTATTTATTTATTTATTTATTTATATTAGGATGCATACAGCTAGATCGAAGCCTTTTATAGCAGTCCCTGTCTAATTAAAAAGATAATAAATTGAAAAGAAAACATAAAATATAAAACATATAATAACATAAAAAATTAAATTAAAAAAAAAAAAAAAAAAAAAAAAAAAAAAAGTAAATAAATAGATAACAAACAAGAAAATAAATACAATAAAATAAAATAGGTAATAGTAACAAAAGAAAAATCAAAAACCCTCCAATGTCTCAACAACAGATTTTTTAAAAACGCTGAAAGGCAAGAAAATGTCAAGGGCTGGATTGAAGGAGTTGAAGGAGTTAGTAATTCGTCGCATCAGTAACATAACCTCGTAACTCGAAAAAAGCCTATTTTGAGTTATTGGTATCGCTGAATTCGTCTCATTGAGAGAATTCTATTTATATCATTCATACATTCAAACTAAAAACCTACGACGAGTTTTCCGGGAAAAAAGAAAACACGTATCTTTTTTTGAATTAACACTGAATAATGAAACCTCGTATTGCAGCTATACATAAAATTAAATTGACAAAATGTTTTTTTTATAATCGTTAAAACCTCGTAAGTATTGAATACAAAGAAATTCTCAAAATGGAATCAACCCGGTCTATTTCATTGATAGATTCGAAAGGTTCTATACCTGAAATACGTTGTTTTGTGGTTGTTTGTTAGGATCAATGAAGCGGTTCTTGACCCGGTATGACTGTTTTACGAGCTTTTAATACTAACAAAATTTGTAATTTCACCTAAAATACACCCGTATTTCATGTTTACGGCGTTATAGTAATCATTCATTGTTAAATATTTTTTGATCAGTGGAAGTAAGTCTTATTGTACGACATTATGTTACCCGAAATATCTATTTTTCCTTCAAATTTTTATCGTATATCGAAGATGCAAGCTATCGTTTTTAACGTTTCTGACGTTACTAACCATTTTCGGACGAGTAACATCGTATTTAGTGGTAGTAGCTCAAAAATTGATGGAGAAAAAACGTGTTAGATATTTCAAATTTGGTCCTGGGCAACCGAAAAATAAATTTTTTACTTATATTTATCACGATCGATTGACATGTTGTAAAATTTACTTGAAGTTTTTATTACTTTCATCCACGTTTCCTTCATTTTTTTAGGTTTACTATTGAAAGAACCTTCGTTCGCCTCTTTTGAATGTTTTTCCCCTCCGCGCACAGATTTTAAAGAATCTCGTAAAATTTTCGTTTTTTTTTCAAGTCTCTTAATGAATGTGGAGCCATCAAGACAGTATGGAAAGATGCCGACAGGTTGTCTAATGTCTACTGACTAATGAGAACGGAAATGTACGGCTTTGAAGGTCCATTTTAAAAAAATAGAAAAATAGGCCCCAAGAAGCAGCTTTCTTTAAGACTTGCTCCAGACAAAAAGGATTTCTTAGATAACTTTTATTTCATTGTGTCATTTATAGCCCTAAATTAGGTAGTTCTCGTACTGTCGAGACATTTAAAGCCCAATCCATTTTAATTGGCTGAAATAGAGAGAGGCCAAAAATTTTGGAAATGCAAATAAAGAAAAATTTTGTAAAAAATTGTATGGAAATACGAAAAATTAATCCCTTCTGACTTCTTGTAGTAAAAATATAGGAGGACTATAGGATTTCATAGGAAATACAAGGCAGTAGACACCCTGCAAGTAAATAGTAAATGCTTAGATTTCTCGAAAAGTTTTGTGCAGTATTTGAATATAGTTATTTCAGTTTTTGTTTAAATAGTAGAGACGTGACTAAACCAGCTTAAAAACTTATAACAATTTTTGACCAAAGGGTTATTTAGAAGAAAAAAATATATAATACAAATCAGAGTAATTTTTAAAAAAATGCATATTTCGTCTCAATTAAGTTTCATTTTCTATTTAAATTTTTTTTAGCTGAAAAATTTTATGCTTATAAAATAATGTAAACATTATTTAAAAAAAAAAAAAAAACATTTTTATCATAAGTGATCGTCAATTTTAAATCTATTTCTTTAGGCCCGGTAAATTTTTATTTATTTATTTCTTTTTTTATTTTTTATTTTTTTTTTTTTTTTTTTTTTTAGTGTTGGGTAATTTTTCTGGCTAGTTTGTTACCTTCTGTACTCAAGATTTATCGCTAAATGAAAGATTAGCATATCATTTAATTTCGAATAAAATAGTAGACAACTTTACTGCATTTTTTAAATTTTTTAAAAATATTTTTGTACTGTATTGCAAAACCTTTAAAGGCTTATTTGTCATTACTATTTTTTTTTTCAATTAAAAACAAAAGAAACTGCAATCACAAAAAATTAGTATTTAATTTTCACCCAAAAGACCTTATAATTTCAGCAAGAGAGAAGAGGCAGCCAAAAGTATACAAAGTAGTCTAAAAAAATTAATTATCGTCCCAATTTGAAAATCATTGTAGAATTTTAGACCTTTAAACAAAAATAAATTAGGTTACCAAATATGAATTCGAACCAAGGTGAATTTTGGAATAGAAATAGGAAACTAAAGTTTAGCATTGTTATAGAAACGAAATATTTTTATATTTTAGTAAGCTTGGTATTAGTTTCCATCTTTTATTGGTTCGATAGTTTCATTTTAAGCTAAAAAAATTAGTGAAAGTTTTAAAAGGCTTCTTCTGTACATCAAAAAATTCCGCAATCAAAAGACTGCGAATTTTTTTTTTTTTTTTTTTTTTTTTTTTTTTTTTTTTTTTTTTTGCTTTACTCGAAGATATTAATTATGTCAAATCTCCTGATCAAATAATGTGTCCGTGAATTATTTTTTCTTTAGATTCTGTGTTTTTTTAAGAAACCGTTTTAAAATAATATTAAGTATAAACCAAATAAGGGTTTTTTATCCTATGAAGTGGCATTAAACTTACTTAGATAAACATGTGATTTTAAAAATTCTCAAAAAACGTTTAATCAAAGAACATTGTAAGATAGTGGATACAGGTTTTTTTCGGGTTTTTCAAATTATTTTGTGAATAACATAACGTCGTAAAACCTTTATACATGAAAAAAAAGAAAGTCGTCCGTTTAAAGATGAATCTCCAAAAAAACAATTCCTTGTAAAAAGGTTCAGCCAAGTTAATCTTGCAAAAAACCGAAATGCTTCTGCCCTTAAAAGTTCTGATATCAAAAAGGGCAGCCAAGTTTCTGCCAAAAATAACCAAATGCTTCTGCCCTTAAAAGTTCTGATATCAAAAAGGGCAGCCAAGTTTTTTAACGACAGCTTTCATTTAAAATACCTTTTTTCTACAAAATACATTAAAACTTGGCCGCTTTTTTTTTTTTTTTTTTTTTTTTTTTTTTTTTTTTTTTTTTTTTAATAATCGTAATAACTGATTTGTTTGAAATTTGCGTGAATTCTTTTTTAAAAAATTAACAGGGCTGTTGAGGGTCTCCAGGCGATTGTTAATTTCATGCTTGTTATTTTACTTGCTTAAACTTCGATTTTTTTTAACATTTTGGAAGTTGGAATTGAGAGCCTAATAATGAAAAATGTGATGTGTGCACGTTACCCAGATAAATCTATTGTAAATCTAACTTTTGTAAGTCGAAATACGAATTACAGTTTTTATTATTCCTTTTACGATATTTAAAAGTTAAATTTACTTTTACTTTTCAGCCTAGTGTAATATGACTTTTATTATTGCAAATCTAAATTTATTATTGTTAAATACCACATTATTGTGACTTATACAGGTACGGACAGTATTATGGTTGACATTTATTTCTCAGTAATTTTTATTTTTATTACCGGTACTTAGAGTAAATTGGAAATAGTAAATGGAAAAATAACAAGTTTTTTAACTTTGTTAAATAATACGCGTCGTTATGATATTTTTGTAAGGGCAAAGGGGGGTGGGCAAAAAAGCGGCCAAGTTTTAATGTATTTTGTAGAAAAAAGGTATTTTAAATGAAAGCTGTCGTTAAAAAACTTGGCTGCCCTTTTTGATATCAGAACTTTTAAGGGCAGAAGCATTTGGTTATTTTTGGCAGAAACTTGGCTGCCCTTTTTGATATCAGAACTTTTAAGGGCAGAAGCATTTCGGTTTTTTGCAAGATTAACTTGGCTGAACCTTTTTACAAGGAATTGTTTTTTTGGAGATATCACGAGTTTTTGCAAAATTTTAACCTTTTTTGTTACAAACCTTTTTTACCAGTTGTTTCAAAATTTTTTACCTTTCAAGTTAAAATTATTTGTTAGCAATAATCTCTCACACTGAAATTTTTTTCTGTCTGCAAAAAATGGAATTTGCAAAAAGTAAGAACTAGCAAAAAACATGAACCTTGCAATACCGGGTCTGTTTAAAATTAAAATGACTATGAATTCAATTTGTCTTTTCTATCGTAATTTGGGTATACATTTAAACTATGTGGGTTATATTGAAAGAAACTGCACGTTTTTATTTAACAAATATTTGTTCGTAATGTCAGTCGTTTGACCATAGAAGAAGCGCTGTAAAGCCTTTAAATGATTATCGCCATTTTTAATTTAAAGAAACTTTCAAAAAAAAATTTTTAATTGTACTTCATGTTTATCAATTTTAAAATCGATTTTTCGGTTTGAGATAACTTTTGTTTGAAAAAAAAAAAAAAGCCCTTTCAAAAAGAAATTCCCTTCCAAAAGTGTCCTTTCAAAAATAAAGTCCTTGAATGTATCAATTTTTAAAAAAAAGCGCTTTTTCAAAAAAAAAAAGAAAAAAAAAAGTACGACAGGTATGAAAAAAATACCTGCGACAATATAAAGGAATGAAACAGAGGGTTCTTTGTAAAGTTCGTCGTCCTCACTACGAACATTTATTTTCGTTGAATGTTGAGGGTTATCTAATCTCGATTCTGCAGGCGAATAAGAAAATCGATTTTTCTCGGCCCCCCATTAATATTTTTCGGGTTTTTGGACTTTTCCTGTTCTTTACTAATTAAGATCTATCACCATGCTCAGTTTCAAGTTTCTCCGTCAATTAGAAGTGCCCTAACGAGTTATGCTCTCTATCTACCTATCTATATATATATCTGACGCTCAAAAACTATAACTTTAGGCCCTAATATTTCGAAAACGGCAAAAGCTAGAAAGTTGCAAATTGGAACATAGAGTCACAAGGCAAGCGGTAACAAGATGGTGAAATCAGAAAAAAATTAGCTTTTTTATTTTCGGAGGTACGGGGGTCTGAAATCGGCCGTATTATGCGTACGGTAAAGTAGGCACAGGTCGAGTGCCCCGGTGAGGTGAGGTTTTGTCGGTGCCGTGTTAGGTTCGGGTGTTTGTATTTCGTTTTCTTTTTAACTTGGCTGGGGGGCACTCTGTGCCCCTCAATAACAAAACCCCGTATTCAAAGTTTTAAGATACGATTTGGAAAAAAGGTCCTTATGGCTTATAATCAACATCCGATCTAAAATTTTTTTCTACGGCTTGTTAGACTATTAGTTAGACGAACACTTAGCATTTTTTCAACGAATAAGTCATTCAAATAAGGAAGGAAATAACGACCAAATTCCAAAAACTTTGATCCTCTCTCCTGAAAAGTAGCAAAAACCGAGTTACGAGGTTATGTTACTGATGCGACGAATTCGCCCAAGACAGGTGTTAGGGGAAAGGGAATTTGTAGAGAATAGTGGACGAGGTTGGGGACGAAGGTTATGGTAAGGAACATACAAACCGACCTGCTCTAAGAGATTGCAATCGTGGATGGAACCGTTGAGGAGTTTATGTAAAAAAAGAAGGTCATTTTTAATCCGCCTGGCACTAAGCGACTCAAGCCCAATATGAGAAAGAAGAAGTTGATAGGAAATATGATTGGCAAAGGAGGGGTAAAAGCCGTTAAGACGGAAGAGCAATGTTCGGACAAAACGAGCCTGCACTCGCTCGATACGGTTACTGTTCGCTTTATTGGGATACCAAATAGAGGAACAGTATTCCAGCTTGGATCTTACGAAAGCCGTATATAGCATTTTAAGAGTATCAACGTTAGAGAGACGGGCTGTATTCCGTAAAAGAAAACCGAGTGACTGATTTGCCTTCTTAATGATGGCATCGATATGGATGGAAAAACGCAGTTTAGGGTCAAAAATAACACCTAGATCTTTAATTTGGAAAACTCGAGTGAGAGAAGTGTCACCCACACGGTAAACAAAGTCGAACAAGGATTTACGTCGTGTAAAAGACATGAACTGGGATTTGGAGATGTTAATTTGAAAGAGGTTGGAAGTAGCCCAGGCCGAGATAGCATTAAGATCCGATTGGAGAAGAGAGCAGTCCGAGAGGGAAGAGATACGGAAGTAAAGTTTGACATCATCTGCAAAAATGTTATACTCCTAAAAATTTTAGACTTAATTGGCGACAGCCCCATGATGTTTTATTTCGACATATTAAAAAGCTAAAGATAAAGTCGGCGAACAAACAAAAAAAAAAAAAAAAAAAAAAAAAAAAAAAAAATATAAAGCCCGATGAAGCCCAACTGAGAGAATTACACCCCCGCCTTTATGCCCTTTCAAAAAAAAAAAGTCCCCTTTCAAAAAAAAAAAAAATGCTCCAGGTATGAAAACACCTGCAACAATATAAAAGAATGAAGCAGAGGGTTCAATATAGAGTTCGTCGTCCTCACTAAGAACATTTATTTTCGTTGAATGTTGAGGGTTATCTAATCTCGATACTGCAGGCGAATAAGAAAATCGGCTTTTCTCGGCCCCCCCATTAATATTTTTCGGGTTTTTGGTTTTTTCCTGTTCATTACTAATTAAGATCTATCACCATGCTGAGTTTCAAGTTTCTCCGTCGATTAGAAGTGCCCTAACAAGTTATGCTCTCTATATATATATATATAATATATATATATCTGACGCTCAAAAACCGTAACTTTAGGCCCTAATATTTCGAAAACGGCAAAAGCTAGAAAGTTGCAAATTGGAACATAGAGTCACAAGGCAAGCGGTAACAAGATGGTGAAATCAGAAAAAAATTAGCTTTTTTATTTTCGGAGGTAGGGGGGTCTGAAATCGGCCGTATTATGCGTACGGTAAAGTAGGCACAGGTCGAGTGCCCCGGTGAGGCGAGAGGTTTTGTCGGTGCCGTGTTAGGTTCGGGTGTTTGTATTTTGTTTTTTTTTTAACTTGGCTGGGGGGCACTCTGTGCCCCTCAATTAAGTGAACAGGAACCATATTGAGCTAATAATAATTGGTTTGTTTTCAGAGTCCTTTATTCACATTTATATTAGTCATTTTAATGATAATATATAATAGATGATTTAAACCCATTCCGATGCGGTAAATCTCGCTTTAACCCTTTGCTTACCGATGGCCCTCCTGGAGGGTCATTCGCGAAAATGTCGTTCCTTACCAATGGCCCTCTACGGGGGCCATTTGTTGAAAAATTTATATTTCCAATAATTGCAAGTGCAGGGGGCTAAAAATTTTTGTACTTATGTAAATTGAGTCGAGGATTTCGAATATGAAGCCAGAATTTCGCTACCACCAAAATTCAAGATGGCGGGCGACTAATTATATTGGATATTTAAAAACTCGTTCAATTAATATGCTAAAAATCTTATAAAATAATTATTAGGGATAATAAAAGCAATCTGACACTCTCAATAGTTCAAGTATTGTCAACCATGAAGATTTCGCCGAAACCTGGCTTGAATTTTCCCTTATATTTAGCTTATGAAGGGATAAATAGACGAGTTAATACCTGAAAACTTTTTTTTTTAAAAAAGGGAAAGTGATGTCCATTAAAGAGTGAATAACAATAGGGATGTTTCCGGCGGGGTTGGATCGTTTAAAAACATCTTTAAAAAATAGTAGCATCTATGTTAAGCTTATGGCACAAAAATCCATTTTTCAATAAATGGTTTTTTTTTTTCAAAAAAAATTTAAAAATTGTATTTTTTTTCTTTCTTTCAAAAAAGGCTTAATTTTGAAAAAATAATATCAGATTTGAAATCCGGGCCCTCTAAAACCCCCAGACTGAAATTATTTCATTAGCAACCTTTGAATTTTTCCAAACTATAATCTTATTTCATTCGGTATTCATGTAATGCGGGTTGCCTACATTTGATTTTGCAGGAGACATTATGATAAGAATTTTTTTTTACATTATATTAAGCATATTGGTACGTATAAACCCCAAAAACAAAATTCGGTAAGATGGCGCTTTTTTTTAAAGTCAAATATAGGTAAGCAGAGGGTTAAAGAGCAAAGAAAATTACATAACTAAAAGTTTCAAATATTTACAACTTTTGGTTTGAAATGTTATTAAAAAATATTTGATCTAATGCTTTAATGTACGCTAAGTAAAAGGTTTTATCAATTACTTCTTCCGAAAATTAACTTATGAAAGGACAGATTTTGTAGGAGCCCCTTTTGACAATACTTTTGATCAATGCGGTAGCAAGAAGAGAAAAACCCGAACCGAATTTAAGAAAGAGGAAAATTGAACCGAAACCGAACCGAACCGAACCGAATTCAAGACAGAACCCAACCGAACCGAATTCAAGTCAGAACCCAACCGAACCGAACCGAACCGAATTCAAAACAGAACCCAACCGGACCGAACCCAACCGAACTGAAGATAAAGAAACCGAACCGAACCGAACCGAATTTAAGACAGAACCCAACCGAACCGAACCGAACCGAATTCAAGTCAGAACCCAACCGAACCGAATTTAAGACAGAACCCAACCGAACCGAATTCAAGTCAGAACCCAACCGAACCGAACCGAATTCAAAACAGAACCCAACCGGACCGAACCCAACCGAATTAAAGATAAAAAAAAACCGAACCAAACCGAACCGAACCGTATTTAAAAAGATTTTCATGCGAACCTAAACCGAACCAAACCCTTTCTGACGGATTTCCGTCGAACCATAACCAAACTGAATTCAACTTTATACTTTGAAGAAAAACCGAACCGAACCGAACCCTTTTAGTTTGCGGAGCGGTTTGCCATCCCTGCCTATTAGCTCCCCTGTCATCCAGGGTTTCCGT